>JARKIC010001190.1:0-145218 GCA_029378375.1 Mycena olivaceomarginata
ATACGCCTTGGGAGACTCGGACCTTTCCGTTGAGAGTGCTTTGCCGCCAAACTGCGGGGGGAGAATATGTACCGAGTGGTCCTCCAGTCTGGAGATGTCGAGACATCAAGTCCTGGTGCTCGAGGTTTCATTTGACTGCTGGAATGACACAAGTGGCTTTTGAGTCGAAGCTGTGGTGGAAATTGCGGGCGTATTTGCCCTTGACGGGCTTCTCGTGCCGCACTGGCGCGTTGAGGTCGCCGATTTTGGTAGATATTTGTTGGCCAGACTTCTCTTGAGGTGTGGCCAAGTTTGAAATTCACGAGCGAGGGCGAGGTCCCGAGGCGTTCCGAGCGAGGTCTTTTACCTTGATGCTCGAGAAGCGGACACTAGACCGATCTTGACTCTGAGACAGTGTTAGCTCACGTCGACTAGCACTGAGTGCTTGAGTATCATCGACTCGTTTTTGAATGCCTATGTGCACGCTGGCCCATCAAATGTACCTGTGGCGGCGGCGCGCTGTTGTTACCGCTGTAATTTCCTACGGGTTGCCTGAATCGACTATGTATTTCAGCAAGGCCGTAGATAGACCCGAAGTTTCGTGTGTTTTTCACTGAGACCAAGCTGCACCTCGACGGAGAGAATGATCAAGACATGGCAAGCACCACCAAACGAAGCATGTGGATTGGGTCTGGCTCGCTTGTGTAGATATATTATGATATGAGTGTATAAGTGTGGGGGAAATGGCTCAGCTCCGAGCCCGCTATGTGCCTAAAACAGGGAGAGCCTCGGCAGCCCTCTGTGTAGTCTACTGACTACACGCACATGCAAAAAAGGCAAAGGGATGGTGGGTGGGGGTTCGGAAAGATTCTACGTCGGATGGGACACGGACACGTAGTGTGGCAGACAGACAGGCCGTACGAAAGAGGATACGGGAGGATAGACGAACGAGACGACGAGGGAGGGCGAAGAAAAAACCTCTGAGCTGACCAAGCAGGGAGGCGGTGCTCTCTGCCCAATCCCCGTAGTCCTGCTAGACTATCCAGGATTGGGTCTGGCTCGCTTGTGTAGATATATTATGATATGAGTGTATAAGTGTGGGGGAAATGGCTCAGCTCCGAGCCCGCTATGTGCCTAAAACAGGGAGAGCCTCGGCAGCCCAGACAGAGGCCCGCGCGAACGACCAGCCAACGGTGGGGGAGAAACTCGTGCGGGCGCCGCAGGCACGCCAAAAAGGGGGCACCGTCTCAACGCCGCCAGCTGGCTTCCGCGGCGAGTCTGCGCTCCTCGGCCCGTGTGAGCGCGACAGAGCGGGGCAGTGCAGGGGCGGAGTCCGCGGACGAGTTCGCACCGTGGGGAGGAGTTCCGGAGACGAGGACGGTCGCGCGCAAGGGGGATGGCGCGAAAACGACGGGAGGTGGGCGAGGCAAAGCAACGGGAGGTTGGGGCGAGGAAACAGCGGTTCGGGGAGAGGGAACAGCGGGTCGGGGAGAGGAAACGGCGGGTCGGGAGGGAACAGCGGGCCGTGGAGCGGCTCGGGGAGAGGCAGCGGAGGGGCGTGGCAAGGGAGTGGCTGACGCAGTGGAAGCGACGCGGGGACGCGGCACGGCAGCGGCACGGCGCGGCGGTGCGACGACGCGAGCGGGGACGGAAGGGGCCGTGGAACCGCCACGACGACGGGCAGGGGTGGCGCGGGGGAGCGGGGGAGGGAGCGCGAGCCGGGATGCGGATGATGAGACGAGGGTGTGGCAGCGCTGAGACGAGCCGGGCAATCGGCGGCGCTGACACGGGACGCTTGGGGGCGGAGGACCCGCGGCAACGGTGCAGGTTGGCGGAGAGGTCACGGAGCATGGAAAGCGGCTGGTCGACGTACAGCTTCCACGCGTCGGACCTCCACCGGCCCAGAAGCTTGATCTGCTCCGGGCTGTAACCAGCTTCCGCAGCGGCTTGCGCGGCGCCGCGTCGAAAGCTGTGGCCGGAAAACTCGTTGGACGAGTAGCCGGCCTTGACAAGGCAGTCGTCGAGCGCGCGGAGTGCGTACGCGCGAGTGAGCGGGACCCCCGCTGAGGTGACAAAGAGCGGGGCGAAGGGGGACGTCGCTGGGTGAAGCTCGCGGTAAGCTCGGTACCGTGTAACGGCGCAGGTGGGGGCTCCGGGAGCAGCACCAACGAGGACGCGAGCTCCTCGTCGACCGACATCGGTCTTGCTCGCCTGGATGTCGCAGAGCAACGACGCGTCGGTGACGCTCGAGATGCAGGCCTCCGTGAGATTGACGGAGGGGTCGAAGGCACTGCCGTCGAGCAGCGTGAACTCCCCGCAGCGCATGAAAGCGGCCCACGCGAGAGTGAACGCCGCTGCGAGCATGCGTCCGTCGTGGTCGTCAGGGAGCTCGGCGAGGATGTCCGTGAGAATCTCACGGGTGATAGCACGGCGTAGCTTGCGGGACCTCGTTCCGAAACGACGCTCAGCGGCAGCAATGAGCCGCTTGAGGATGGGATTGTTGAGTGCGTCGAGAGACCAGCCGTGCTCGGTGTGGATGGTGCGGAGGCTGGTAAGATAACGTGAGAGTGTGGCAGGCTGTACGTCGGGGGCTTTAACGGCGATCCAAAGCTGGACGGCGGCTGCGTCAGCGGGCAGGACACTACCATTTGGGTGGGCAAAACCCCGCTCGCGCGCAAACTTGCAGAAAGCAGCGGTGTGGCCATCGTACTTGGCCCGAGTTGACTCTCGGAGGCCGTACCACAAGAGCTCCGCAACGGTCTTGTGGAGATGCGAGTGGGCCGCGAGCCACTCCGGTGAGGGAGTTCCCAGTGAGACCGGAGTTGGACGAGCTTCGACCACTGGAAACGAGATAAAGCGTCAGCGATCGCATTTTCAGCAGTCGGGATCCAAACAGAATGAAAAGTGAATCCTGCTTCCGCCGCCAAAAGAGCGAAAGACCGAAAAAGGTCCTGGGTGGGAGGGTGGTTGATAGATCCCGAATTGAGACAGATAGCGACTGCCTCATTATCTATATGCAGGACCACCTCGAACCCTTGCCAGTGCCGATGCCAGAGCTGGGCGGCCCGCAAAACCGCCCACATCTCCTTCCAATGGATGGGCATTGCCATCTTGCTTTTGGGGCAGCGTTCCGAGAAGAATGCATCTTCCCAGTAGCCACCCACCCCCAGCTTCCCACTCGCGTCCGTGTACACCAGCCGTTCCGGAGCTGGTGGACCAATCGAGAATATGCCGTTGAAAGTTGGCAAATAACGAAGCCACCAAGCCAAATCTTTGCGTGCCTCGGCCGGGATGCGACGACGTAGGGTGTGGGGCAAGGGGAACAGCGTGCGCATGAAATCACGGGCTCGTCTCGTGAAGAATCGGGCGATGGGAATCACAGATTGAGCAAAGACAAAATGCCCGCAGATCTGCTCAAGCTCGTGGTACGACGAGTAGCCATGATCAAGACAGCCCGTCAGAAGCCCAACCAGCCGGTCAACCTTGTCCACGGGGAGACGAGCCTGCATCGCCGTTGAGTCGAGTTCAATGCCCAAAAACTCGAGGCGATGACACGGTCCCTCCTCCTTCTTCTCGGACAGGGAAAAACCCAGTTCATGCGTGGTTTGCCTAAACTCCATACGGGCAGTCTCTGCATAAGTAAGACCATCCGCGGCCGACGTGACATTGATCCAGTCGTCAAGGTAATGCTGCAGTTCGCGCAGGGATGCATGTCGGCTGGCAAGAATCCAATGGTGAGCTTCCGCAAAGAGATTGTAGATGCGGGGAGCAGTGCGCAGACCGAAAGGGAGGAAGATGTCGAGAAAGGTGCGGCCGCCCCACTCGAAACCCATGAATTGCCAGTCATCGGGATGAATAGGGATGTGGCGGAACGCAGCTTCAAGATCGGCTTTGTACAGAAAAGCGCCTGGGCCAACCGTACGGATACGATTGATAGCTTTTCTGATAGTGTCATAGACAAGCGCACCAAATTCGGGGGGGATAGCATCATTAACTGAGTGTCCGCGAGGCCAGGATAGGTGGTGAATGCGGCGGCGCTTTGTGGTGTACTTTTTAGGGACAGAACCGAGAGGGGACAGGAATGCGGAGGTAGCAAAAGGTGTATTAGATACATCAATTATCCGACCCAGGGAAACCTCCAAAGCAACGTCGGTATCAACTGCATCTGGGAACTCCAGCGCGGATGGGAGAGGAGGAGGGGTAAAAGTAGACCGTCGAAGTGTATGTACATTAACAACACCAAGATGCACACCATATTTTATAGCAGCGACAAGGGAGTCGGCGAAGCGCCGGTCAGGGTACGAAGAAAGCGCCACGCGCCATGCATCCTGTTTTAGCCTAATGCGGGGCATCGGTCGGGAGTGTGGTGATGTTAGGGGGAAATGAAGGAATGTGTTGGGGCGAGTCGGCGGAGGTGTATCATTCGAATTAAAATGCTTTAATATAGTGGATAAAAGCAGGTTAGGAACAACGTCTAGAATGTAAGAGGGGAGTTGAAAGACTTTCCTCCTCGCAGAACGAGGGGAGGGTCTAACCTCTCCCCCTCGCTGGCCCGGTATTTGAAGAACAACATCAGAGGGGCTATTCCGATGTGTAAATAACCGAGCTACATTCGGGGACGTCGCAGAACCTGTGGGCCGAAGAAGAGCAGCATCGCAAAGTGACACCGATACGGGGGTGGAAAAATGCGAATGCAGTCTCGGCCCAGACTGTCGCATGTGTACACCACCCCCGATGCCGCTTCAGACAGTGGCGGGCACGGCAGGAGCCGCTGGCCCCGTGCACGCCGTGGCCGGGTGAGCACCGTAACAGATGCGACAAACATGGCGGCGGGCACAGCCAGCACAACCCACCGGGCCATTCCAAGCGTAGCAGGGTTGGCCCGCCATCCGGGTACGCTCCTGCGCCGACATGACAGCTGGAGCAGCGGCAGCAGGCAACGGCGGCATGACGATGGGTGGCGCGGCTGCAGGGGGGAAGTGGATGCTGGGTATGAGGAGGTGGGTGGTATGGAGGTGCGGGCTACTCTCCGCCCAGGACAGGGGATTGAAGTAGGCATCACGGGCACGCAACTGCATGAATGCGACGTGATAATCAAGCACCGCGGGCCAGGAGTACACCCTGGCAATGGTGATGATGTTGTTGAGGTAGGCCGACAGTCCCTGAGCGACCGGGAGGTCAAGGTGCTCGTTTTGAAGCACGGACATGAAGACCATCCATGCTTCAACAAAAGCCAGGATGTCGGGGACCTCACGGAGGAGAGCTGTAGCGCCTGGTATAGGCGCCGCGGACACGAACTGCGCCTCGCCATTCGGGCCCACGACCAGTGAAAGAGGCGCCTGGGGCGCAATCGTATGCGACGGCAAAAGACGACCCAAATGGGTTGGCGGAAACTCCAACTTCCCAATTTGGACGATGGCGTCCGGAAGCAGGTGGGGATGCAAGATGGAAGTAACGAGGGTAGGGTACGTACCATTTGCATTCGGGGGCAAAGCCAGAGGATTCGCCGGAAGGCCCACCAAAAGCTCCAGAGCACTGCTGCCGCTCCTCTTCCCCAACGCGGTGGTGAGGTCGGTGAGGGTCTTGCTCATGTCCGCGATGGACTGCCGCATGGCAGCAGTCTCGGCGGCGGCGGCGGCGGCAACCTCTGCAGGAGTTTGCATAGATTTCCTAAAGGGGGGGGGCGAAGAAGGTGTAGAGAAAAAGAAGGTGTCGAGGAAGTGATCGTCGGAGGTTCGGAAAGATTCTACGTCGGATGGGACACGGACACGTAGTGTGGCAGACAGACAGGCCGTACGAAAGAGGATACGGGAGGATAGACGAACGAGACGACGAGGGAGGGCGAAGAAAAAACCTCTGAGCTGACCAAGCAGGGAGGCGGTGCTCTCTGCCCAATCCCCGTAGTCCTGCTAGACTATCCAGATTGCGGAGAGTATACAGCTCCCGTTTTCGGCTTCACCCCATGCGCCGTTGACGCTCCTGAACTCAAACCACCATGTCGGCTGGATTCCGAATCTCATCCGCGCTATGGGACCGTATTCACCACTTTGCCTCGTTTCCTCAGACCGGTGGTAAGCTCGCAACGTATCCTTTGAATACCATGTCTTACCTTCCAATAGTCTCGCTACAGCAGATGGTCCTTTTTGGACAGAATCCCAGCCAGGGAACGTTGCTAAAGGCGAGCCAGTTTCTTGCTGGTGAGCATTGCATATTCTTGGTATCGCCAGAATTGAAGCGTCTGCAGAGGAACTGCCCGTCCGACTTGCACATCGAGTCAAGGAGCTCGATGAGCTCCCCCACAACCTCAGCGCAATGCCATCCATTAACAAGGTGAAGAACTGGTATGCCCAGTCGTTCGAGGTGCGTCGCCACTGGTCGTGTGACTCGCCCCACGCCTCACGCGAGACATTGCAGGAGCTAATCTCCTTCCCCGCCATTACGCTACCGCCAGACATCCGGCAGGCACTCATGACACGCTCAGAAGACGTCACGCTGCCCGAGTCGACCCCCAATCCCTCGCTTGCGGGCGCCGCGTTCACAAACGCCAACGGCGCAAACGGGAACGGCTTTAACAAGCTGAAGCTGCGGGTGCCGATGGAGCGACGGTGCGTGTGCGTATAATTCTGCACCGTCATTTTCCGACGCCGGCGCAGGTACTACGCCAACACGCGGGACGTGACATTCCCGCCCGAGGTGCAGCATTATAAACACGCTCTTCACGAAGACGCTTGATACTATTAAGAGCCGGCACGACCCGACTGTGACCACCGTCGCCCAGGGTGTTCTGGAGTGGAAGAAGAGCCAGAAGGCGAGCACGATCGGGCTGGACATCCAGGCGTGGCTGGATCGATTCTACCTGTCGCGGATAGGCATTCGGTTTTTTGATCGGGCAGCGTACGTGCCCTCTTACCCGCCGCATATACGACTAACACAGAGCAGACATTGCGCTGAACACGCAGCAGGCACATCCGGATTATGTGGGGATCATCTGCACCAAGGCGGTACCCTGCTCTCCTCCTTTCCTCACACACCTTCTAACGCGACTTAGAACATCCACGACATCGTCGAAGAGGCGATCGAAAACGCGCGCTTCGTCTGCGAAGAGCACTACGCGATGTTCAAGTGCCCCCCCGTGCAGCTCATCTGCCCCACCGACCTCTCTTTCCCCTACGGTCCCAGGCCATCTCAGCCACATCTGCTTTGAGCTGCTCAAGAACTCGCTCCGCGCGGTCGTCGAGCGCTACGGCGTCGACAACGAGGACGCGTTCCCGCCGATCAAGGTTGTCGTCGTCGAGGGGCGCGAGGACATCACGATCAAGATCTCGGACGAGGGCGGCGGCATCCCGCGCAGCGCGATTCCGCTCATATGGACGTACATGTACACGACGATGGAGGGGCAGGGGATCGACCAGGATTTCCATGCGAGCGATTTCCGCGCGCCGATGGCGGGGTTCGGGTATGGGCTGCCGCTGTCGAGGCTGTATGCAAGGTATTTTGGGGGTGATTTGAGGTTGATTGCGATGGAGGGGTATGGGACAGATGTGTATATACATTTGAATCGGCTGAGTAGCAGTCGGGAGCCGTTGCCGTAGGTAGGAGCAGTAAATGAAGTGTACGATATTGATTATCTTAAATTTCGACGTCCGAGTCTCAGTCGACTGGAGCCTCGAAAACCGCGACTCGACGTCATTGCTTTGAAAAGGAAGATTGGCGGCGTAATCAGCATGACATGCTTGTTCTCGTTCTTTGGATACAATTTGCAAGTTGCGCCCTTCCTTACCGCTCTTTGTTCTAAAATCTACAAATTCTGAATGTGTCTTGATAATATTCTCCATCGCTACTTGAAAATCGTGCACGTAGATTGCTCTATGCTTACGGAGGAACGCTGCTCAGCCGAAAAAGGAAATACGACTTCCTTTTCCGGTCATGCACCGGGTCCACGTCACACAAAATTCCACCACCTGGACTGTGCCTTGCCTGGCCGCACTTGGCTTTTTTGACTCCAAAAGTACCAAGGTCTCATCAGAATTACAGGCGCTGAATGTTGTTGAACCTAGGCCTTTCAAGTTTCGATGCCTGCGGATCTAAATTTCGAAGCGTGAGGAAGCTATCATGCAATGTAGTTAAAGAACCGTATTCGCAGTCGGAATTGTATTGTTTTTTGATGCGGCAAGACAAGTTACGAATATACGCTCGAGTCCAAGTGTACATATACGACTCCGACTTGAGTGAAGTCAAGGGAAAGTAGCTTTTGTCAAAGTTTCCTCTTCACGGGAGTCGACAAAGGAAACATCAAAGCCTTCGTCGCACATCATTTGGATTTCGACCGCGATATGTGGCGGGCAAGGCTCAACCATAGACCCCCAGTCCCAGCCCCCAACAAGACGCAATCGTCCCAAGCGGGCGTTCGGGGGTTCCAGTTGGAACCGAGACCAGGCCATAGCGAAAAATTGTCTTGTGTCACCATAGTTCGATCCAACTCTGCACGCTAAGCAGACGAGATTGGGGCAGAGGCCGTTTGCCAGAGCATCAAAGAGGGCGATATGTGCTGGTGTCGAATCGAGGCTGTCGTTCTCAATAACGAGATGTGTAAGACTGGGGAGACCTTGGAGGACCGTGATCAGATTAAAATCGACGTAGCATCGACGGAGAACGAGCTTTTTCAGCGTGCAGGAAGACCGCTGTGTCGGAAAATCCAAAATCCACGGATCAGAACAGACATGCCAAGATCAGGCCTGATCAGTGCATCAGGTTTTCAGAGGGCTGATCAGGTTCAGAAATCACCAATAACTGCTTGTCAGGCATGATCAGCCTGACGGCACCTGATCAGACTGACAGATGCTGGTCAGCCTGACGGTGGGTGATCAGTCCCGGTCAGGATGGAGCTGCAAAAAAACGGAAAAAGCGAAAAAGAAAAACGACGAAATTTTTTTATTGTTATTCACCTTTCACTGTGTTCCCTTACAGATACTGGGGAGCGCACAACACTTTCCTTCAGTAGTATGTCACTAGCAGTATTTGAACTCAGGACCTTCTGGGTATATTATACGAACACTTTAACCACTGCACCAAGCTAACCATACGCAGACCAACCATATTGCTTCATACATACCTCGCTTTCTCCCGCTGATCAGTGCTGAAACCAACTCATCACACCTTGTCAACACCGATCTGGGACTCAATTCTCCTTCAACAGCGAGTGAGTGCGACGCGGGGTGAGCGGAGTGGAGAAGCATTGACAGAGAAGCATTGTGAGTGACATCATGATCATCCATAGCTCGCCACAGCTGTCAAGCACTCCGGAACCGGCCGGATTTTCTGCGCCAGTTCGACGAGAGATACAATTAGTTTGAGACGACAATATGTGGAAGCTTCGATGAAATTAAATATATTCGTGGCTAATGAGTGTCTCCTTCTGCCGCTGCCTGCTTCTCGGCCCTCAACGCTTCCAACGCATGCTGGTTCCCACCGTCGCCTGGGCCACTCTGAATAGTACCCGCGTATCCGGATTCCGAGTTTGGGAAGACGACTCGGTCCCATTCTTTGAAGATGTTGAGGATGCTCTCACTTTTCTCGCGCAAACCAACAAGAAGGATCTCGAGATACTGATCAAAGCGGGCACCATAATCGATGCTAGTTCTGTCCCCACGGTCGCGAAGGGAAGTGTCGGCAGATAGGGCCCAGATCGCCTGCATGATGAATATCAGTTTGCATTTATCGAGATAAATCCGACAAAAAATACCAGCACAGCAGAGCCAGCAATTGCTCCAGGTTCGGTATGGTCGTTTTCCAGCCCAGCCAGATACGAAACGCATCGGGTAACGGCGGGGGAGTTCTTATCGGTTATATGACTGCCGTAATTCTTCATCTGGCCTCCACACTTCGCACTTACTGTAATGATATGAAGGTTGTCGATCCTTCTGACCCAACGAATCGAAACACTCCGCAGACGCCAGAGTTTGCGAAGTACAAGATGGAGGTCTACCAGAAAGTTCTCAAAGTCATCTTTGCATCTTTGAAATCGTGCTCTTGGAGCGGTGAGCCCATTCGCTGCCCCGACAATTTTGTACGCGTTTTGCATCCGGGAATTCTCATAAGCTCCCTCGATGGGAAAGAGGCGGCTTATTTCAATGCATGTCGGGCGGCACTTGCGAATTTTCCCTGTCCCAAATGTCTCGTACATAAATCTGACCTCCACAAAATCACCGGCCAATTCAAACTTCGAACAACGCAAACGATGAAGGCTGTGGTGATCAGGGCTCGCAGAAAGGGGACAAAGACGGCAAAGGAGGATATCCTAAAGAGTCATGGGCTCCATGATGTTCAAGTACGATTTTTTTCAGCGGCAATAACTCACTGATACTCTAATATAGCATTTCCTCTGGGACTACCGTTTTTCTGATCCCTACGCTGCATACTCTTACGATCTGCTGCATTCCGACGACCTCGGGAAATGGGGGGCATCATATTTGGCCTCTCTTACTCGACGTGCTCGAGGGTCTCAAGCAAAAGGGTCCGTTTGCAGAGAAGTGCGTGCAGCAATTCCTGTCTACATTCTCTGACATTTTACTTAAATGAGTATGAGGCGCTTTCCGCGATGGCCGAATCTTAAACATTTTAATCAAGTGACCACAGTGCACTTTGCTGACGGTCAAAGTTTCTACGACATTTTGAAGGTGAGTCATACGTCATCCTTCAACGGGCTGGTTTGAATTGTTTCAGTCGGTTCTTCCTTGTATAGTCCAGTTATTGCCGCCGAACGATAGTTTGGTGCACTGTATTCGTGCATACGAACGTTGCCGAATTATGGCTGGTATGCATTGCATGCCTGAGCAGCGCCTCCGACGTTTGGATGTCTTCATCCAGGACTATGAATATTGGGCTTCTGTGCGTGCTTTATCGGATAGGTTCGTTCTAGCTCACAAGAGAATTCAAGCGGGTGGCGGATGACTATGGAAAAGATTTCGACTTTTTCAAACAGCATGCGCTCAGTCATCTTGTGTCCGATATCCGCAAGAAAGGCACCACCAATCACGGCTCAACGCGCCCAGGTGAGGGTTTTCAACAAGAGGCGCGCGCAGCCTACGCTCGAACAAATGGCAAGAATGCGGCTCACCAGGTAGCCGCTTTTTCTGACGGAGACTCAGTATACTAAACCCCACCGTAGATGTCACGAATTGACGAAACACAGGAGGCAATCGCACGGACACGTATGGCAATCGACAACCACGACAAATCCCAGACCGAGCCTGAAGAGGTGGACGAAACCCCCAGACCAGGTAGCCGCTTTTTCTGACGGAGACTCAGTATACTAAACCCCACCGTAGATGTCACGAATTGACGAAACACAGGAGGCAATCGCACGGACACGTATGGCAATCGACAACCACGACAAATCCCAGACCGAGCCTGAAGAGGTGGACGAAACCCCAGTAGAATCACTGGATGGTGCGCACTGGACATTCAGAGCTCCGGTCCCTGGTCGCCTCGTAACTTCCAGAACCCTTGAAGAAGACAACAGTGGTTCTCCTGCCTTCCGAAATTTCGATCTTCGCCTACGAGAGTTCATTTCTGAGACATTCCCCGAGGAATATATCAAGTACGAAGATACTATCATGGTTGGCTTTTTCTCAACAGTTTTGGGACTCCTTTTCATAAATTACCGGCAGATCCGGAGCTTTAAATGCATCTACATCTCTTATCAATCCATGGAAGACTGGCGTGGTGCCCGAGACATCCTTAGATGCAACCCGTCTTTTCACCAAAATGTGCGCTATGACTGCGTGCTCGTCAATTTCACAGATCCTGGGCTGCACTTTGCACGGTTACGCCACCTGCTTCGATGAAATCTACCGAGCGGTCAGCAGATCGATATTGCGATTGTCCGTATGTTCGAGCTGAGTCGATGGAAACCAAGAACTCGTTGGGCTGGCTGTCAAGTGCGGGATGAGGTCCAGGAATATTCTTTGCTGTCGATGGAACATGTTATTCGCGGCGCTTTTCTGGCGCCTGCGTATGGTGCTCCAAATGAGCTCACTCATTTCTTGGTGGATACCATTGATGCGGACATGTTCTTACGGGCAGATATGTAGTTTATTAATCAAACAGTCTACCTCAATATCGGGTGAATCTGGACAGTCCTGACACTGCCTGACAGGCCATACCGGTAAACCTGATCAGGCATTTCCGCACCTGGCTGAACTTTATAATACCTGATATTAGCTGATAGGCCACAGGTGGGAACCTGACCAGGCCTGATCCAAGCATCAGGGCTGATCAGTCGAATTGGGATTTTCCGACATGGACAAAGGGCAAAATCTCCGGCACCCCATCCATGCAAGTGTCGCATATGAGCTCCTCAAGCAGAGGTGCTTCGATACGGTGGAAGAATTCCGGTGTTTCCAAGTGTATACGCCGAAGGCGCGGGAGTACTGTGGGTATGTCGCGGTCAACGGCATTCCAATTTGGGAAGCCGAGTGCGCAAGAAACCAGATTGGCGGCCGCCTCGAGGATTTCTGTCTGCGAATCCGGGTCAAATGTCCCGCTGTAACGGGTAATTTGCGCCCATGGAATTGCTGGCACCGACGTGCATACTTCGAAAGTCCAATTGGTGAGGAACACATTGCGTAAACTCGGAGTGGTGGAGAAGATATCCGGGATTTCGACCCGACCCCGATTGCATGTCACCTTGAATGTTTCCAATGCAAGGAGGCGACCATTGGCAGGGCGCAGCCAATCGAGCGACACAAGTACATCGAATTTACAGCAAATATCCAGGAGCAATGTCCTCCAGCGACTAGAGTGGGCAAGGACTAAATCCACCGAACCAGGGTCAGCTGTATTTCTGTCGTCGCATGGCGACCAGCAAATGCGCAGCGGTGCATCGGCGGATCGGACAAGTTGGATTGCGAGCATGGAGAGGAGAGGGTGAGGGTCCGACGGAGACGAGGAGGAGGGGATGGTGATGGAGCTCCAAAGAGCAGGATACGCTAACACGCAGTGTCTCCAGAATCTGCATATATGACCAAGATGCCAGGGAGGTTCATTCGCTATGTCTCCATCGTCATCACTGGACAGTGACAGCACCAGGATTTCGCAAACCAACTCCGGTGGCACCCTGCGGATCGGCGACAAAATAGCGCGATGCTGGCGAATGTTTTCCACCATCTCATCGCGTTTGCGAGTCAGCTGCGCAATGGCAGCCTTGCCGCGTTTCCGAGCCAGCTGCGCAATCGCAGCCTCCAATGCGTCGATCTGCTTCTGCCCATCGGATGCGATATTATGGATGAATGGGATCTCGGAGTCGAGAGGAACATCGTTGCTTGTGAGTAGACGGTGAAAATCGCGCAACGGTCGCGAATCTGGGGATCCGGACTCGGAGGCGATCGCGGGTTCAGGCGAAGCTCCGCACTGCCAGCACGCTTGTGCCATCGTAAAAACAAGCAAGAATTTTGTTGTGAGTGCGAGGGAGAATGTGTAGTTTGTCTGGCATTAGCAAAGATAAGTGAGGTGGGAAAAAAGAGCACTCGTGTAGCCTTCTTACATAATTTCCCGAAGTGTTAAGCTGAAGCAAGAAACCAACCAAGATATGTAGACGATGGAAGAGCAGATCAAGATCGAGATGCGTGATAAGAACATTGCGTTCAGCCGAAAAAGGAAATACGACTTCCTTTTCCGGTCATGCAAGTTTATGGCGGGTCCACGTCGACAATCGATGCCACACAAAATTCCACCACCTGGTCTGTTTTTCTGGCCGCACTTGACTTTTTTGACTCCGAAAGTACCAAGGTCTCATCAGAATTACAGACGCTGAATGTCATTGACCTGAGGCTCGATGCCTGGCGATCTGAATTTCGAAGCGTGGGGAAGCGATCATGCAATGTAGTTAAAGAAGCATATTCACAGTCGGAATTGTATTGGTGTGGCAAGACAAGTTACGAATATACGCCCGAGTCCAAGTTTACATATACGACTCCGACTTGACTGAAGTCAAGGGAAAGTAGCTTTTCCTTTCAAAGTTTCCTCTTCATGGGAGTCGACAAAGGAAACGTCAAAGCCTTCGTTGCGCATCGCTTGGATTTCGACCACGATGTGTGACGGGCAAGGCTCAACGGTGGTTCCCCAGCCCCCAAAAAGGCGCAACTGTGCCAAGCGGGCGCTCGGGGGTTCCAGTTGGAACCGAGACCGGGCCATAGCGAAGAATCGTCTGGTGTCAACATCGCTCGATTCAACTCTGAATGCCATGGAGGCGAGATTGGGGCAGAGGCCATCTGCGAGAGCATCGAGCAGGGCGATCTGGTCTGGTGTCGAGTTGAGGTTGTCGTTCTCGATAACGAGATGTGTAATACTGGGTAGACCGCGTAGAACTGTGATTAGATCTAAATCGATATTACATCTGCGGAGAACCAGCGTTTTCAGCATGCAGGACGACCTCTGGACGAAAGGTAAAATCTCCTCCACCCCTTCCGTGGCTCCACCCCGGTAGTGGATGATCAGCTCCTCAAGCAGAGGTGTGTTGAGACGGTGAATAAATTCTGGTGTTTCCAAGTGTAGACGCCGAAGGCGCGGGAGTACTGTGGGTATGCCACGGTCAACGTCATCCCAGCGGAAGCCAAGGGCGCAAGAAACCAGATTGGCGGCCGCCTCGAGGATTTCTGTCTGCGAATCCGGGTCAAATGCCCCGCTGTAACGGGTAATTTGCGCCCATGGAATTGCTGGCACCGACGTGTATACTTCGAAAGTCCAATTGGTGAGAAACACGTTGCGTAAACTCGGAGTGGTCGAGAAGATATCCGGGATTTCAACCTGACTACGAGTGCCTGTCACTTCGAATGTTTCCAATGCAAGGAGGCGACCATTGGCAGGGCGCAGCCAATCGAGCGACACAGGTACATCCAATTCAGAGCCAATATCCAAGTGTAATGTCCTCCAGCAACTGGAGTGGGCAAGGACTAAATCCACCGAGCCAGGGTCAGCTGTGGTTCTTTCATCAGATGGCGACCAACAAACGCGCAGCGGCGCATCGGCGCATCGGACAAGTTGGATTTCGATCATGGAGATGAGAGGGTGAGGGTCCGATGAAGAAGAAGAGGGAATGGTGATGGAGCTCCAAAGAGCAGGATACGCTAACACGCAGTGTCTCCAGAATCTGCATATATGGCCAAGATGCCAGGGAGGTTCGGTCGCTATGTCTCTATCATCATCACTGGACAGTGACAGCACCAGGATTTCGCAAACCAACTCCGGTGGCATCCTGCGAACCGGCGACAAAATAGCGCGATGCTGGCGAATGTTTTCCGCAATCTCGTCGCGTTTCCGAGTCAGCCGCGCAATCGCAGCCTCCAATGCGTCGACCTGCTTCTGCCCATCGGACACGATATCACGGATGAATGGGATCTGAGGGTCGAGAGGAACATCGTTGCTTGTGAGTAGACGGTGAAAATCGCGCAACGGTCGCGAATCTGGGGACTCGGAGGCGATCGCGGGTTCGGACGAAGCTCCGCACTGCATCGTGAAAACAAGCAAGAATTTTGTTGTGAGCGCGAGGGAGAATGTGTAGTTTGTCTGGCATTAGCAAAGAGAAGTGAGGTCAGAAAAAAATGCATTCGTGTAGCCTTCTTACAGAATTTCCCAAGTGTTAAGCTGAAGCAAGAAATCAACCAGGATACCCAGACGATGGAAGAGCACAAGAAGAGCAGATCAAGATCGAGATGCGTGATAACATGATGTGTACACAACCACCCATTATCTTTTCTAACGCGTCCCCTCATCGACAGGACATCTAATAAATTCCACGCTACACTACAATTCTCCATGCATCATACATATTACACAGAGCCTACTAAAAGTACAGAAAGCAACACGACAGCATCGCACCGAGAGGAAAAGAGAAACAGGAACTAATGAACGTACGATCGATAGGTTTTTCAGTCCGTGTGTGCGTGTGTGAGATTTTCGGGTTTGCTAAGTATGGATTGGATTAGGATTGGAGGGGATTTTGTTGCGCCCGCGTGTGTACCTACACCTCGTCCCACGCGCGCTTCATCGGCAGCTGGTACGCACGGGACGATGACGGGGGCGGCGGCGGTAGAGGAGCCCCCCAGAATTCGAAGGCGCTGTACATCTGCGCCTGTGTCTGCTGGTGTTGCTGCACCTGCTGCTGGTGCTGGTATACCGCCCTCGCGCGCTCCCGCTCCCTCTCCATCCCCTCTCTCGCCTCCCTTGCTTCCCGCTCCCTCTCGCGTTCAGCGGCGCGCTCCACGGCCCGGTCGCCCTCCCGCTCCGCCTCCGCCCGCTCGAGCGCGCCGATCTCCTCCTCCAGCCGCGCGTTCGCAAAGCGCAGCTGCTGCAGCTCGTACTGCCAGCTCCCACCCGTCGCGGGGTCGAGGCGCTTGAAAACGTCGTCGCCCGTCGCCCCTACTACCCCATCTCCTCCACGGGTGTGCGAGGGAGAGGAGGGGTGAGAAGCAGAAAGGGACGAGGGCGGGGCGGAGGCGAGGCGCACAGCGTACATGAGGTGCGCGGGTGCGACGGCGGGCGGCAGGGGCGCGGTGGGTGGGAGCGGCGCAACGATGCGCACGACGGCGTCGACGGGACCGTCCTGGCCCTGGAGCATGCAACGTACCTCCCGCGCCCCACCGCCTGGGTTCCTCGGATTGGGGCCAGCGGACGGCGTAGACGCAGCGAACGCTGCCCCCTCTGCGTCCCGCTGCACGGCCGCCAAGAGCTGCTCTATCGCGGACGGAGTGCCCGCGGCGCTGAGGCGGCGCTCGGGGGCGATCAGGGCGCCGAGGCGCGTGCCGCGTAGGGCGAGGGGGTTCCAGCCGAGGAGCGCACGCGCGCCGGGGCCGACGGAGAGGAGGAGGGCCGTGCCGGTCGAGCACACCGTGGAAGGCGGGGGGGAGGGCGGGGGCAGGGGTTGCGCCGAGGAGGAGAGAAGTGGAGGTAGAGGTAGGCTGCAGGGCGAGGGCCAGGGAAGTGGAAGTGGAGGTGAGCGGACTGGGCGCGTTGCCAGAAGAGCCGCGGGTGTAAGCGTCCTCAACCTTTGCCCGCTTGGCTATAGGCTGCAGCGCGTACTCCAACCCACTGACCGAGCCGGTCGGCGAGCGCGCGGGGAAGCCCTGCGTCTGCGTCTGCATCGGTTGATCGAAATAGTCCTCGTCGCGGAAGAACGTCGGGGCGCCGTATGCGTCGCGCGTCGGGGAGCCGTATTGCGGCGCGGGGGTACGTAGGCGAGTGCGGAGCGTACGCGTCGCGTTGGTGGTTGTCTTGGACCTCCAGCGCGTCACCCCCGCCCCCGCCGATGCTCAACCCCCTCCGGCACGCGCGCCATGCCCCCGCGCGCGGCCGACGAGCACGATGGCCTTGCGGCCCTTGCCCGGCTCAACATGCAGGCGGCCGCGACACTCGACCCAGACCCAGGAGCCTGAAAGGATGTTCGTTAGAATTTATGAAACATATGAAGGTAAAATATCGGGAGTTGAGTGGGGAAGCGAATGTGGAATAGGGTGGTGAATGAAACGAAGTGGGTCCGCCAAGCGCGCATATGAAGGGTATCGAATTAAGCACCGTACGGCACCCCCCGCGCGCCTACCGAGGAAGGAATGGAAATGAAGATAAAGATAGAAGTGACGAGACATGATAGCCTAAAGTGACGAAACATGTTTCGTCCGTCCCTTCATCCATGCTTCACGATACGGGACGCGTGCGCGAGATCACGACAAGCGCTCGATGCAGAAGAGGCGGGGGGAATCGAATTTAATCGAAAGATCGGGGGAGAAAAAAAATCTTAATCCCAATCCCTTGAATCGAGAGCCCGAGTCTAGGTCGAAGCTAGACTCGCATCGATCCGAGAAAAGAGAAAAAGAAGAATAAGGACATTAAAAGAGACTTGACAGATGGAGACGCCACCCCGAGGACCGTATCCAGGGGGGGCAGACACACTCCCTCGAGAATCCAGAACCTCCACCGGCCACGAGAACAGAGAAAAAATCGAAAAGAGAATAAAACACAACACTCACCCCCCTTGGTCCTCGCGCGAAACACGAGGTCCACGGTGCGCAGCGCCTCGGCGGGCGTCAGCGCCGCGGGCGGGCCCGCGCCGCTTCCGCCGGTCACTGTGTTGTTAGTTGCGTGAGGGTTGGTGGCGGGGGTAGTGGAACCTGAGTTGGAGCTGTTCGCGGTGCCTGCGGGGTGCGTTAGCAAGGGGAAGAACGGGGTTTGAGGAAAAGGGAGAGCTCACCATCCTCGTCCTTCGAGGCGTCGATGCGCACGCCGTCGATGGGGAGGGAGGCTTCTTTTAGGGCACGGCCCGACTGTGGGTGTTGTCAGTATTCTCGTTCTTTGATACAAAAAAAGTACGAAAATAAAATGAGGTCGGGGCCCGAAAAGGGCTTTGGTAAAATAAAAACGACCCCAAAAATTGTGTACCACAAAAAGGCAGTGGGCAGTCTTCTCGCTCTTTCATACAGAAAAAGCACGGGAATAAAAGGGGTCGGAGCCAGAAAAGGGCTTTCGCAAAATAAAAAACGACCCCAAAAATTGTGTACCAAAAAAAGGCACGACCCCAAAGGGCGACAAGAAAGTGCGCAGATGCAAGGAGACAGAGGAAGTAGATGTAACGAAACGCGCACTCACCGCTCACGACATCCTTGGTGAAGCAGACGTCTGCGAGGGTGCGGCCGACGAGCTCGGCGGGGGCCCAGCCGAGGACGCGCGTGACGGCGGGGGCGACGTAGAGGAATGCACCCTGGGTGGGTGTTAGTCATTAAATTCAAAGAAGAGAGGAGATAGGGAGGAGATAGCGAGAAGAAGAGATGGGGAGTGGAGAAGACGGGGAGGCAAAAAGGTGGGCAGAGGATGGAAGAAAGTGGGGAGGGAAAGACAAAAAGAAGAGGAGTAGGCGGGCACACCTTCAAACTCAGCACATGCACGAAATCGGGGAGCTGCTCCAGCAGTAGGGAGTGCAGCGCGTGGCTGGTCGGGTCGGGCGGGAAGCCCGTCATCGCGACGGCATTTGTGCCGGTAGAGGAAACCGTGGGCTGAGACAGGTGGATGCCGCAGCTGGTAAGGAACGCGGGGGTGCGGAGGAGGCGCGCGAGGAGCGGGGCGACGCGCGGGGCGGGGACGGGGTGTGCGCGGCGCTCGCGTGTCTGCGGCGCCACGGGGGGCTCGATCGCCTTCGCCTTCGGTTGCTGCTGCTGCTGGGCCTGCAACGACACCACGGCGCCGCTGTAGTACGTCCCGTCGCGCACGCGCTCGACGATGCCCTCGCTCGCCTTGGTGAGGTCGATCTGGAAGCCGACGTACCAGACGCACTCGGCGTGCGGGGAGGGGTCGTCGACGTGCTCACCGAAGAGCGGGACGAGGGAGACGAGGTTGACAAAGGCGGAGCCGTCGGCGCGGTAGTTGACGACGCTGACCTGCGCCTCTTTGTGCCCGCCGACAGCCTTGGCGAGCGTGCGCACGGCGGGGAGGGAGGTGTGCCGTCTTGCGTCACCTTTGGCCAGGGGGGCGGAGGGAGACGGCGGGGCCTGGAGGAAGCGGCAGTTGCGGCCGAGGATGGCGCGCTCGGAGTAGCCGGTCAAGGCACAGAAGGACGGGGAGCAGTAGACGATGGGGTGGTCGTGGCGGCGGACGTCGACGACGACGAAGGAGGTGGTAAAGTCGACGGGGCCGAGGCTGATGGAGGGGTTTGCGCGGTTCTGGACGCGCGAGAGGAGTGAGACGACGTCGAAGCCGGACTGGCTGTAGACGGGGAGGCCCGATGCGGTGAGCGGGGACGGGTCGTCGGGGGGCGGGGACGCGTTGAGGGCCCAGCGGGAGGGTTGTTGGTGGTAGGTGGTGGGGAATGCGCCGTGGAGGCTCTCAAGGGAGTGGAAGGCGTCCTGGACGAGATTGTACTGGGGATACTGCGCGCGGTGGCTGAAGCCGTTGTTCGCGAACCACTGGGCGGCCTGCGCCGGGTGCAGCGCCTCGGCACCTCCGCCGGGTGCGAGGGTCGGGGAGCATCGAGCAGATACTCGGGAAACTGGAACTGGATGCCGCCCGTCGGATGCTGCTCGTCGTCGACGGCAGCGGGGTACGGGGGCTGGTGGTGGTAGAGGTATTCAAACGACATGGCGGCAAGGGCCGTCGCTGGGGTGGGATATATAGGCGCAAGCGTAACTTTGAGCTAATGTCGTCCGCGGCCAATCAACCACCAAGGGGATTCCCCTTGAAGAATTCACACCCCCCTCCACACCGCCCATCACCAATTATCCAGCAACCCCCGCTATCGCTGCAGATCAATGGCCTGGCGACTCTGCCGATGTCACAATACTACGAATAAATTCGGGGCACGACATTTCCGTCCTAGTTTAAATTTGTGCTCGATGTCGTTGAATATTTGCCGGGTACGCGAGACTCCTTCTAGTCAACTCAGTCGACTCGTATCCTCGCACCACATCTATCTAATCGTGTGTACTGGAATGGGTGTGGTGCAGCCACCCAATGTGCGTGAATCCGGGTCCTTTTTTTATCTCGGTGCCGCCACAGTGCCGTTGCACCTCGGCCGAGCTCTCGCAATGCCCGAGCCTTCTAATTTTTTCTTTGCGTGACATACCCTGTACATCATTCATTCATGCTCCACTCTATGAGTCGTCTATATATAATTATCACAGGGCACGCAGGATACCGCGCAGGGTCCAGCCGGCAAGTAAAGTCGCTGGGTGCCTGCATGAACCAAGAGAATCCATATCGTATATAGGAAGACGGGTGCAGAGAGCGAATTCGAAGGGGTAGCACTGGCCGGGCTTGGGACTTGCAGTGAGAAAACGCGACGCCACAATGTGGAACACCTCCGCCACCTTCTCCACGCCCTCCACCTTCCACTTCTACCTCCCACCACCCACCACCCCTTCCAAGTCGGCCCGTGAGCCGCTGCTGAGGGTCGGGCGCTTGCGACGACTCGCAATCGATGAGAGAACGTGCTGCTACTTGATCCTGCGATTAAGCGTCCAAGTGAGGCACCTCCCCATCCTGAATCGCGAAGACGATGGGTCCGACCCTGGAGCAAGTAGCCCTGAGATTCTGGCAAGACGCAAGGGAGGGATCGCGAACATCCCGAAAATATTCAGAAGGGCGCCCACAGGCGGGAGGCACAAAGTAGTACCGGGTTTCCGAGACCGGCAGTTCCACTCTCCGGATTGTCGCCAAAAACCCCACTTCGAAGGCTTTAATTCAGCGCCTTTGAAACACAAGAGGTCATAGTACTGTACTCGCCGTCGTCATATCCTCGTCAGTCGTCAATTGCATCGGTTGATTGTCGGTTGAAGCAATTAGGCAAGGGTCGAAGGGGGCGCTGGCAGTCTTCGGATCGACCGTGACAGCGGCGCGCACGCGAGCAAGGCCCGGTCGGAGCGGTTTTGATTGCGCGAGTTGGGACGTAATACGGGAGAACGTAGAGGCGCTTGTGTGTGGTCTTCAGAGCGGCGACCTCGAGACGTATGTCGCATCCAGAATTGAAGGAGGAGGCAACTTCAGAGGTGGCATAGTATCAGAGAATGTCCACACGAGTCACAGAAAGATTCGCCTCCAGGACGGAGCGCGCCACCAGGAGGGCCGTCGAGCTACGTAGGCAATCGAAAGGTAGAGATCGTCGAGAAACCAAGTGGCAAGTTGGGCCTCTTGAAAGAACAGACATAGAGCTGGCGAGGAAGCACAGAGCCAGTGGAGGGACGAACGAGGCGTTGCTGTGCCGGACCACCCGGGGCCGCCAGCGCTATGCGCAAGATCAATTCCTTTTCGGGACATTGACGTACCTGTGGTTCAAATTTTGCCTCTCACCCCATAGTCACTAGGAAATAAAAAGAAGAGGCGGTCTACAGTTTACAGTCTCTACAATTTGATTCCTCGGAAATCCCAAGAAGTACATTCGATAGATCTACAATGCCAAGAGTTGAATCCGTGGCAAGTTCTGCAGCAAAATCAGTAGTGCCCACGGATTCCCGGATCGACGATATCAGAGGGCAGCGATGCATCCGTGGGATTAGGCCTGTCCCATTGGTCAAGCTCGAGGTGCCCTTCGGCGAGCCAGCGCGCAAGTGCCTGAGGATCGCGCGCCGTGAGCTTGATGCCCGCGGCTAATGGTAGGGCTTGGGGATCGCTCGCCGAGACCTGGTCGTCGATTGGATCGACCTCAAGGCTCGCTTCGCCGACGGCACGCAGGTTGGGGAAGACCGCCGCGCGCGCAGCATCACCGAGCGGCGCACGCTCCAGTTTGAAGAAATGAAGTAGGAGAACGAGATTGCCATAAAACATCTTGTTCACGTCTGCGGTGTTGCGTCAACCAACCAACATCTTTTCGAATCTGGAAACCAAACCTACTCGGAACACCCATGCAGACACGTCGCCCCGCGCCGTGGTTTAAATGAGGCACACCAACCTTGGGCTGTTTGACATCCGTCCGTCCGTAGTGCCCTTCCATCCAGCGTTCCGGTACAAACTCCTCCGGGAAGTCGTACCGCTGTGGGTCGCGGTTGATCTGGTACGAGTTGTACACCACTAGCACGCCCTTGGGAATCAGCACGCCGTCGACGACCACATCCTCGTGCGTCTCGCGCGGGAATCCGAGCCGGATCGACGCAAAGTACCGCCCTGCCTCCGTCCCGAGCGCCTTGATATATTCGACGCGGTCCGTGTCGAGCGGGTCCGGGGGCTCGCCGCCGTACACGTCCTCAATGGCGCGGTACGCCTTTTCTTGCAGCTCCGGGTGCGCGGCGAGGTGTGCGGCGAGCCAGGTGAGGCCTGTGCCGCTGCTCATGCCTGAGCCGGTGAGCGTCGTCGCGAGGCGCAGCTCCTCGTTGGGCGTCAGGGTGCCGTCGTCGATCGTGCGGAAGAGATCACCCATCTGAGACGGCGTCGGGTCGCCCGCGTCCAGACGTTCGTGCAGATCCCGGAGAAGGTCCTTGCAGTAAGCAACCTCCGCATCGCGCAGTTCTGCGGCGTGCGCCTCAGCTTCATAGATGGAATCGAGCCAGGATGCACAACCGAGGGCGCGGAGGATGGATCGGACGGGGGACGCGGCCGCAAGGAGGATGCGTTCGCCTGTTGCAACGAAGGGGACGTAGTCGTGTACGGGCGTGGCGAGACTGCGCTGGCGGAACGCCTTGATATTCACGTCCGCGACGAGCCGCGTTGTATCCTCGTCGAACCGTTGGCCAAATAGAATGTCAGCGCTGATTCCAATTGTCGTGGTCCAAAAATGAAAGCCGAGATCCTGCGCGACACCAGATTTAGAACTTTCGGCCAGAAGGTTGACGAGTCTAAAATATCTCCGGGCGGCGAAATGATTGAAGCTATAAAAAGAAGACTGCCGTAAGATATACAGAGTTTCTGTGCCGTAGATTTGGACGAACCTGGGGAGTTTAACAGCGCTTGTTTGAGCTGTTAAAAGACGTCTATATTTGCTAATCTGTTCGCTGAATTTTGTGGCTGTTCAGAATCAGAATAACGCCGAACACGCTGAGCGCTTCCACGTACTGCCAATGGTGGTTGGCGCGTCAGGATCTAGTGCCCTTGAAAACGCCCCATGCCAGAGTTTGAACTCTGGACGAGACTGGAAGGCGGCTCCTTGTTGGATGAGAGTCTTGTTCACATCGGCGTAGGTGTTAATTATAACCTGTGATACAACGAATCAAGCGGGGACCCGACTCCGGCTGAGGTATTGTTACCGCCTCTCTTTCACCCAGAGCAAGTCTAAATGGAACACATTAAGCCTTGTCGCTTCCGATGGGACACAACAAAACAGACCTGAACATTCCACCGTACAGCTTAGTCCAGTGAGCGAGCGACCGGGCGTGTCCGGCCCTCATCTATAGCGCGGTGGTAAAATAAAAATACGTCGCAATAAAAACTCCTAGCATACATACCTGGAAAAGGTTCCCCACCAGGGGAAAGCCCGCTGGGCCCGGTAGCTTGACCCGACGTGGGGCAAGATTGATCAAGTCTCTCGAGACACAGATGGCGAGTAACAGAACAGACAAGAGCAGTAAGATGCCCCCATAGTTCGAGGATGTGAGTGTGGCGAGGGGCGACGACATCTGTGCCGTCGTCGAAATGACCAGAGCTTTTATATCACAGTTGGCCGCGGGGAGTCAAGTCGTACCCCGCAGTGCTCGCAAGTGTATGGAGAAAACAAACCAATTCCGGAGCTAGCTGCATACACATCAACTTCTCGCACCCCGCAGTGTTTTTGAACGGATGGAGAAAGTGAGAGCACTGTGAAGAAAAAAGAGGCTAGCTGCTTACCCAACTTGCCCGAGGATCAAGTATTCTGTTGGTACCTTCGTCGGACGACAGTATGGCTTGCGTGATGTTGCGCAAGGATGCCCGCATTATTCGACAGACAGCGTCTGTGAGCATCCACAGAAAATATTAGCGATTTGCGACAAACCACCAGTAGCCACCTGGTGGCTCATCCGGTATGTGGCATCAAGTGGCTCCGAAACTCAATGAAAATGAATGCAAAATGCGATTTAAACACTCACAGATCATGACTGACCCACCGGGAAGCCATCGGATACAAAATATAGTGTGGAGCCATTTCGCTCCCGGGTGGCTCCCGTCGGTGAACGTTCACCGCGAATTCTCTATTTTTGGAGATAAATTTGAACAGCTGGGCTTGGTTGATTTCTCCATGTGCGCGAGAGGCCGAGGTGGAGATGCATGTCGACTACTGTCGGTAGGTCCCTGGGACACCAGGATGCACAACGACTTCGACAGAGCTTTACACCGCCGGCCAAGATTAACACATCGGCAAAAGTGGCGACTCGCAAGAATTAACCCGTGTCCAACCCTACTGTATGAGATCCACGGAAACATGAGATCAGTCTGACATATGACGCACATTATCCGTACAGCGTGCGCAAGAAACGTCCGAGTAACCGACTGGGCTTGGGCCAACGCTCAAGATGGGCGTCGCTCTGCGTACCTCCGGACATCATCATCGTCTTCGAGAAGGGTTAAGATTGATGGCATCACATTGTGATGTTGCGTTTACAAGTCGCGTGATCTCTCCAGTCCTTTCGATGCACTGGCTCGCAGTCTGGGCTCACACAGGCAGATCTTTCTCATCGTTCCACGTTGCAATTGTGGAAGGTTGGGAAGACGAAGAGATCGATGAACACCCTGCATGGCATCGGATTGGCCTTCTGGTGCTGCTATGCAGCTGAGGCGTCTTTCTCTGCCGTTCTCCGACGACTATAAACACTGCTTTTCCCGAGTCATGACGAAACCTGTCTACATTCATGCATCCACCAAACGGAACTGGCTAGAGCTTCGCGCATTCCCGAGACGAAAAAGATGACGCATCCTGTGCTGTTTTCCACACTTTCGGTCACTGGGGAAGTCACGAGACAAAAGCGCACGGTGGAATCTCTCAGGATCTTGAATCAACTCGGGATTCGTCGGATCCATCTGTATAAGATTTAAAAATGTGTGGAGTCGGTGCATGATTGTTGATCTGCTTCTTTCTCCGTCTCGCTCTCCATGCGAATGTCGTTGTCTTCTTTTGTTCCATTGTATCATCGTCAGGTTGACGGACGGTCTTAGCAACCTCGCTGCCCGGACCGGGGTTCACGAGGCTCGTCGTCCGAGCCATCCCGGTCTGCTTCTTTCTCCGTCTCGCCCTCTATGCGAGCTTCGTTGTCTTCTTTTGTTCCATTGCATCATGGTCAGTCAGGTTGACCGTCTTACCTACCTCACGAGGTTCGTCGTCCGAGCTACCTCGCTACCCGGAGCCTGATTTTGTGCAATCTGTAAACAGCGAGGCGGTTTTACTGGGCTCTTTTTCGCTCTGACAGTTCTTTTAGCCTCATTCCAACGAGGTTGCGCAAGGAAGATGACAACAGGCAGCAACACATTCCAGGTGCTGACACCCAAATTCAATGCGAGTGATCCGTATCTTCTTCGTGAACTGAACTCATGGTGTTCAACGTACAGGATTAAATCTTTAGCGCTACCGCATCAACGACCATACTGAGCATGCTCAATTCTGATTTTCCAGCACGAATTTCTAACTGTGCGGCTTCCGCTTGGCGGTGTTCCGGGGCTGGACCTCGAGAAAATATATCCGGGGTGTGTGAGTCGTTCCCAGGTGTACGGCACCTGAAGTCAGGCTCATTGGATGCAACTGCCGCGTTTCCGCATACCAAGCCTCCAGAACTCGGCGAACTCATCCTTCAATATTTAACAAAAGATCTTCCGTATTCTGGTCTCGTCAGGATCGGGCTACATATATCTTCCGTATTTCGGACCCTCCTTGCTGCAGCTGCTTCTTTCCTGAACCTCAACGAATGAATCGTCCTTTTTTTGTCGCACGGCTGCGATGATCCGCAGAACCGCGCGAGAAGTGGTTTTGAGTTTCTGGTGAGGCAACAAACTCGAATTTCTGTATGAACTGATTGATATAGTAATGGCAGCCGACTATGACAATGGTTTTTCTGCCCGGACAAATTCCAACAGTGTGATCAAGGCGCCTGCGTCGGAGTCCACGCTTGCTGTCATTCCATTCGCGTTTTCCCCCAACAGCACTCCAAAGAAATCGGATGTCCTCGTTCTGGGCGACCAACCAACGACCAACACACACTACTTCCAAAAATAATTTGCAACCACCTTTGATTCCCCATCAGGAACTTTAGTTATGACTCGCGAGAGAAAACTCGCCACAGGGTTACACGCACACGGTAACGCCTCAAAGTTCAACCTCGCTATATTACATACGTTCAAAATCACAGCCTCCTCTGTCTCTGTCTTGCTTCGCCTCCAGCGCCCCCTTGGTCCCAAGTATTTATCACCTCAGTCTGCAAACTTAAAGCACTTTTTCTGTCCGTCCCCGAGTCCTCTTCCGCGGGAACTACCTACTATTCGCACATCGAGTAATATGGGCACTGTGCACATGAGCTGGCCGTCCGTGCTCGTCGCTGCTCATCCAAGTGAGTTCGCTCATTTGGGATACGAATAATTATAATGCACACCGAGTAAAGGTACCCGCGAGTCGAGACTCGGCGCCAGAGAAACACCTAAAGGTAACTTCCTACCCAGAGTGCTAATTCATGGTCTATGTGCTGTGTGGTACACACATACCGTGCACAGCGTATTAAATCCAGGCCTGCTCGGAATCCATTAACTTCGTCCCACTTCCCCGCGAGCGCCTCGGCGACTCCGACCCGAGCAACTGCAGCCAATTTTGTGGGGCAGTTCCCGTCCACGGACTTGCACCCAGTAGCTTCTAGAACCGCGGGTAGCCAGCAGCCGCTATTCATCAAGCCTGTCCATCACCTCAATGCCCTCCCGCGAAGGGGTGCTGCATACGCGGGGGGTCAATTTTGTCAGCAGTACCGCAAACAAGCGGACTTCAATTCCCGACCGTCGCATCCCTGTCGGTTCTCTCGCAAGGTCACGGTTTATCTAACGCGCACATCAGGCCTTCATAAACCAGTCCCGCCTCTTCTACGCGTGAAGCTCGGACTCGATGTTGTACACTGTGTGGAAGAATCTCTCCTCCCGTCTGAGACGCGCATAGGCGACTCAAAAATCCGCAGAAAACAATTTGACTCGCGCGCGGATCAGCCACCGCCTACCAACCTGACGCCCGACACGCCGCCGCTATCACGGGCGCGCATTACCCTGAACAATTCACAAAATCCCTCAAATCCAATTAAGCAAGCGCGCTCAAGCTCCTGCTACTGCCGCCTTCTATTCACGTACGGACCACGCAACCCTCCTTCCATGCTATGCTATTCGAGATGCCTTAAAAGGGTGTTCGGCGCAGGAGGGGGTCAATATAAATTAACCGTTTCCTTCCATGAAACCCTCAGCTCGGAACAATCGCTTCCCCGACTCGAAAGTCACGGTGGGGAGGGAAGTATATTCTCTTCCGACCGCTGAGTATTCAAAGGGTTGCAAGGTCGGATCACGTATATTTCCGTGATGATTTCATGAACCATTCTGCTCAATCTGTGGACTAGTAGTCGAGCCGCAAGTTGCAAGGTTGCGACATCAAAATGAAGGTGCTGAAATCAAGCAGAGTTCAATTGTTCCAGCGACGTGACTTCACCTACCTGAAGCGGTTTCTAAGGTCTGGGCTATGTTGAAACGAATTAACATTGGCATTCAGCCATAGGAACGTCACTGGGCATTCACTGGACAAGACTCTGGACGCAGAATCGCATTGCCCGCAAATTTGCCAAGTTTAGCTCCACGATATTTGAGCCGCTCGTAGAAGTGCGAAATCGCATCATTCTTTTGGGAGACCATTGCAGGTTTGTGCTATGTTGGAATTTGGTTGAAATCAATCAACATACAACTTCAACCATAAAAAACAATTGGCCCGAATCACACTACTTACACGGGCAAAGGGATTCTGCCGCAGCAGTGCTTTTGCCGCTGCAGCGGCACTACAGCAGCAGTCTGCGGCAGTTGAACCTGCGGCACATGTTGAGCTCCTTTATACCACTGTAATTGGTGTTTTAAAATATGTCAGGGGAGTGTACTGTATCTAATATATCGCTCCATATGTGCCCTGCATTGAACAACGTGTTTTATGAGACGTTGGGACATGAAATAATTTCATGCAGCGGCACTCTGCGGCAGTATTGCAGCACCAAAACACAAGCAAACATTGTGCAGCGGCAGTCGGCAGGACTCTGCAGCGGCAAAGTTGGCACTTTGCAGCGGCAGTCGGGCTATTTCAGCGGCAGTCTACCGCATGCTGCGGCAGTATGGCAGCACTTGGAGGGCGTGACGGCGCGGCAATGTGACATTGTAGCGGCAATGTGGCAGCAGTTGAACTTGACTTCAGCGGCAATGTTGCGGCACTGTGCCCTCTCTGACACTGGCCCACTTTGATCATCCCTGTAGTCTCAATCTGGCCTCAACATTACCACACTCACCTACACCCCGGCCAATACTCTTCCAGTCACCAATATTCAACCATGCTTGTGCTCCCTTGGTAGCATATTGTTGTTGTTGTTAACGCCTTTTACCTACCTGGATCTATTTACTAAAGAAATATTTCCCACCTCAATGCCTTCAAGCCCTCGGCGATGAGCTTCAATCCACTTGATGTTCTCCCTCATTGAATCTGACACAACATCTGTTCAATTTCCCTTGCAAGCCTGAACCGGTACATCCTGCATCACACCGACCTGTTTGTTATTTCAGACTTACCCGGCCCATTCGCTGCATGCTCAAGTACATGGCAGCTCTGGAGGTTGGATTTTGGTCTGCGAGCCTCGGGATTTTTGGACCCTGTTTGATTCCACAATACATAGTGCATACATCTCTCATTTGTGTGAGTTTGTTGTACCCAGCCCGTCCAGACAATTTTATCGCAGTGCTGAATTATATCCCTCACTGTTCAGTCTGTGTGGAATGATGGGTCAAGAATTTCCTTCCACCGCTTCCAGTGAGGGAAAAACCTGGACTATATATTATAAAACTTGAGGTCCCCAGTGCGGCAACTGTAATCAAACCAACCATCAAAATCTTGCCTTTCTGTGCATGTTGCTAAGTGCTTCCTGCAATTTTTCTCCCATATAAGGTGAAGTATGTGGTCTGATACTCCATTGGATGAGAAGCTGTGACTGCTCAAGCACTACTGCGAGAAATAAACTGAATTGACGACGTCCGCCTCGAGGACTATTTTTCACCTATCTCAATTTCAACGGTAAATCACTCGGATCGGTTGCCGGAACCCGATACTAGAAAGTCAGGGATACTCACCTGGAAATCTCAAGCTAAAAAAATTATAGTTGGCGGGGAAAGTGCCGCAGGGTTCAAAATGTGACGCAGCGGCAGTGTGACAATCATGCGGCAGCGGCAAAAATCATTCAGCGGCAATCTTACGGTAACAGCGGCAGTTTGCAGCAGCGGCAACTTGAACGGCACTTTCACCGTGCCCGCTGGCTGCGTAGACATCGTCTTCTCGTACCCCGCAGTGTTTGCAAACGGATGGAGAAAACAAGGTGAGAGCGTAGTGACGAATCGGAGGGCTCCATGAAAGGGATTCATCTGAATGGTCGGCTAAGCCCACGACCTGAGTCACCTGACCGAGGATCAGGTATTTCTATTGGTAGCCGTCGGACGACGGTATGGTTTGTGTAATGATGCGTGAAGATGCCCGCACTGTTCGACAGAAAGTATTCTTGACATGTGGATTTGGGCAATTTTAGGGTTGGACAGTGATTATCCCGCGGGTGCTGAGCGTCCACCCGTACCCGTTACGGGTCCAAAACCCCGCCAGGTTGACCCGCAGGTCGACAATTGACCAGTCGCCCGTGTCCAACCCTACCGGCAGTGTGTGAGATCCGAGAAGCTATGTTATCAACTTCGATCTGAGATATGACGCAAAATCCACATAGCGTACGCCAGAGAATTCCGGGTAATTGAGACTGGGCTTGAGGGCCAACCTTCAAGCTGGACGTACCTGAGAAGCTTCGAGATTGATGCGATCATACTGTGATGTCGAGTTCTGTCGGCGTCAAGTTCCGTCACGGTGGTCTCTCTGCGGATTCTTTCTCATCGTCCCCGTGTTGCAGCTGCGGAAGGCTAGGGAACGGTCTGCCTGACATCGATTTGCCTTGGACCGTTCTCCGGCGACGACTCCGAACGTTCCCGCATGTGCTCGTTCCCAGTCGTGGCAAAAACTCGCGTAGACATCAAGTAGACATCCACGGCGAGAGCTTCACGGGAAGACGATATCTCAAAGCATCTCAATCATCGTGTCATCAAGTCGAGCGTTCATCTGTATAATTTAAAGATCTGATTGTTGATCTGCTTCCTTCTCCTTCTCGTCCTCTTTGAAGATGTTTTCTTTGGTTTCTTTGTCATGGTCAGGTTGGCGATCCTAGCTATCTTGCTGCCCGGATTAGGTTCACAGGGCCGTAGTCTGAGGCTCCGAGCTACATACTTCGCTGCCCAGTGTCTGATTTTGTGCAATACATATGTAGTCAGCGGCTGTCGGTCGGTTGTTCGGTGATTTCGCTGCCAGTGGGTTCTTTTAAGTTTGCGCTTCGACAGCTCTTCTACATAGGCTCATTGCAACGAGGTCGCGCAAGGAAGATGGAATACGGCAACAGGAGCAACATATCTCCAGACCCTGAGAATGACACCCGAATTCAATGCGAGTGATCCGTATCTTCGCAAACTGAACTCATGGTGTTCAACGTACACTGAACGATTAAATTGTTACCATTGCTACCGCATCAACGACCATACTGAGCATACTCAATAAGTCTGGTAGGGCCGACGAGCGGCAAAGCCCATTACCTTGGATATTTAGCTGGACCATTAGTGGGGATTCTGATTTTCCAGCACGGATTTTCAACCGTGTGGCTTCCGCATGGCGTGGACCTGAGACTGGACCTCGAGAATATATCCGGGATGTGTGAGTCGTTCTCAGTAAAGGCATGCTAATTAGATGGCAACCGTCGCGTTTCCGCATATCAAGTCTCCAGAGCTTGGCGAACTCATCCTTCAATATTTAAACAAAAATTTCTCCGCATTCTGGCCTCGTCAAGATCAGGTACATATATCTTCCGTATTTCGGACTCTCCGGCTGACCTATTGGGCTGGCTTGGTGAAGCGTCCTAGTGCTTGCCCCAAAGACGTTCGTGCGTTCGATTTATGACCGAATGGGACGACAGCCGAGTGCAGTCTGGGGTGTTCGGCCCAGGAGGGGGTCAATAGTATAAATTAACCGTTTCCTTCCATGAAACCCTCAACTCGGAACAATCGCTTTCCCGAGGGCACAGTGGGGAAGGAATTATCTTCTCTTCCAGCCGCTGAGAATTTAAAGGCTGCATGGTGGGACCACACACTTTTCCGGAGTGAATCGTTAATTCAATGAACCATGTTGCTCAATCCGTATCGGAGCGGAAGATTTAAACGTTTAGCGACTATTAATGTGCATGTTTTGAAACGAGTTGCAACATCTGGAAACTGTTGAAGTTTAATTGTTCCAGGGCCGCGACCCCAATTTGTACTCTGTTTCTAACTTGAAGGTGTGGCCGCCAGGGTACGTTTAATTGGATGAACCAACTTCGAAATTCAACCATAAATCGCTGAGAAGCACCGGTTCCCCATCTCGACACAGAATCGTGCTGTCCACAATTTTGCCGAGTGTGTCTCCACAACATCAGAGCTGCCTGTAGATGTGCAAAATGCGCTGCATTGTTTTGGACGGCATGTTGACATTCGGTTGAAATGAACCAGCATCAAATTTCAACCATTAGAAATCATTGGCCCATTCGGACGCGAAACCACACACCTCACCTGCAACTTTCCGAGCTGACCTCCATGAAATCTGGGCGCCGATCTGAGAATTGAACCATGGATGAATCATAACAGCGGTCCGACCCGTTCATCGGCCTTACCTGCCCATTTCCTCCAGTTTCTTTGAACAGCTTTCATCTTCCAGACCCGCGAATAGGGTTGTTCACAATAGCCCTTTTTCGCGCCCTTTTTCACGCCCCTTTTTTGCCCTTTTTTGCCATTCTCTTCGTTTGTTTACCCGGTTTCCCCCCTTTTTCAATTAGAAGTGCAAAAAAGGTAGAAAACCGAAAAAAACGGGGTCCTACGCTAACATTGACAGATGGCTCCCACCGCCCCGAAACAAAGGCTGCCGCGGCGAAGACGTAGGCGAACGTGAAAACAGTTCAATTGAATAATAAGAATGGAACACTGAAAACAGACATATTTCATCAGGCGAAGTGAAAGGGAATCAAGTGTCAACTCAACTCAATTCGATTCCATCAACGAAGTGCGAGATAATTTTGAATGCTATCTTGCTGCCAATCACCCACTACTCTATTCAGCTACAAATAAGGGAATGGGAGGCCGCGAAGCGACCGACCAGTCCCTTGTGGTTTGTAAGTTTTGATCGGCGCAACCATTTGATGGCCGAGTTCAACTCCCATGGACATCCTAAAGTCATTGTAAATAATTTCAACATATCTTTTTGATGTTATTCACTGCGTTAAAGGGCGGGGTAGACTGGGAAGATGGCGAGGCGGCTTTGTGGAGACACCTAGAATCGTGTGGCGAGGTGGAGCTAGGCGGCCATCAGCGTTTCGGCAGGTGTTACCGAAGCATGCCGCACCACGTCGGCTCGACCATCCAGCGGGGATCAGAGGGGCTCGGCTGTGCTGGGGTGGAGGCCGTCTAAAGTAGATCAGGCATGGCTACGTAAGTTTAGGCGCCTCGACCGGCCTCGAGTGACTGGGCATAGCCATCACCTCAGCGCGACTAGAATTTGGCCGTTCTACCAACGTTCTACGACCCAGTGTTTGTGTAGGTTTTCTGGTTATCCTCCCTGTGTGATGTTCAGCGCGTGCTTGCATTTAGTTAGATCGCGCGCATTTTGCTTGAAACTTGAAAGCGTGATCAACACGGACGGTCTATTTGCATGCACAAGCCAGTGAGACAATAATAATCAATATTCGTCGTCGTTGCTTGATCATGATACTGGGGTTGGAGCCGCAAGGAAAAGGGAAGGGAACTTCAAAAATAGGCCGTTGAGGACGGGGCCATGTTCAGGACTCACTTTGTTATCATCTGCCACGAAAATTTGAAAGGAAAACCAACACTAACACATAAAATCATTTATTAGTACCCGTCTCAATACAGATGTACAAATCTTCTCAGCCGTGCGAGGAAACGATCACCCTTCGTACAAGGTGGGGGGAGTGTTGATGGGATATCCAGCGCTCCTCCACTGCTCCTCAATCTGCACGAGCGCGTCGACCGTGTCTAGTGTTGTCTAGGAGCGACATCAGCCGCCTGAACATGGCAATGGTACAAAGGGCATATTTTACTCACCTGCTCCATGGTATGGAAGTCCGACACTCCCATACCCAGTACTTCCTCCACCCGTCCAAAGTCCATGGGCATCGCGTCAGACGGGAGCACCGGCGGCGTTGTGGTGGTCAGGCGTTCTTTCAGTGCCGGACGCTTTTCCGCTATGAAGGAGATCGTCTTGCTAAATGGCCAGCCCCACGGTGAGGAGATGACGATACGCTTGCGCCCGACCTGGGCTGTGGGGCGGGAGTCGAGTGCCCTGACATGAGCCTGTGCGATGTCTCGTACGTCGATGTAGTGCGTCATTGATGGGAAGGTGCCCTCCGGGAAGAGGAATTTGTAGAAGAGCAAATCCGTCGAGATGGCGCTGAAGTCTGGCGCGGGAACAGGGAAGTGTGGCGTGAAGGGGCCATAGAAGAAGGGAGGGTTTACTTGAGGCACATATTAAATCTCGGCTGTGATTCATTCATTGAACAATCAAAGCGGACTCACGCGAAGTGACCTCAACATGAGGATGCTTGTCGGCCCACTCCCAAAGTGCGACCTCGGCGAATTTCTTCGACGCGGAATAGGTTACCATGGGGTTCCCTGCTGTGAGCGCCATATCCTTGGTGACTGGATTCCAGTCTGGAGCAATATAATGCTGAGAATGGGCATGGATCAGTATAGTACACGCTTACCCTTATCAGTATAACTCTCGTTTGGGTTCCTGACAGTTGCAATAGAGCAGGTTACAACCATGCGCCGGACACCAGCTTTCTCTCCCTGCATAATAACATTTAAAGTTCCCTCGACTGCCATCTGGAGAAAAATCAGCCTCATAAAACAAATGCTCTCAAATCACCCACCGCCAGCATTGCTGCCGGTTCGGCGCGTCCAGCGAGCGGAGATGCTAGATGTATAATTGCGTCGACCCCGATGAGCGCCTCGGGGAATTGATCATGAGCGATATCGGTTATTTTCACCACCTCGATGCGATCTCCATACGATCCATAAGTGGACTTGAGATGGTCCGCCTTCGCGCCACGCGCCGCACTACAGTTCGAGTTCAGCTTGTTAGTGCAACCAACTAACGTCAGTGGCAAATTACCACTTACGCTCTAACACGATAGCCTTTCTCCAACAATTGTAGAAGAACATGCGAACCGAGAAACCCGGAAGCGCCAGTCACCTTCAAGTTGACAAGTAGTTAGTAACCAGATTCAACCGCGAGAGTTCCAGTGCGGAACGCACAAAAATGAGCTCGGAAGACATGGGACTGAGATGAATTTGATATGGTTCCTCTGGGCCATAGACGTGTGCTTATATCCTCGCCATGTAAAAACCAGAGATGAGTAAGGTGCGCGCTTTCGTCGGGGATCGCCCGGCGTTCGAGTTTCCATTTATGGAACAAGTTTGTAAGTGTCGGCAATCGAGTTGCCCGAACCGAGACGGGGTATGTAATTCAAGTTGCGCTTCCGACGGACAAGGTCTGCAAAAACCGGACCACGATCGATTTTGTGCATTGAAGGTCAAAGGGCTCAAAGCACAGAACCAGGTTGGAATCTAGATCCCGAACTACTTCTACGAAAGTCCACCAAACTCTCAGTCTGGGATCCGTAAAGGCCAAAGAGGAAGGGGACAGGCTGGCACTGACATGGACCGTTCCAAGGTTCAACGTTCAACGGTCAGCCTTCAAGTTTCTTCAAGTTTTCAGCCTTGAAGATGCATGGACGCCTCAAACGTGTTTAGACTAGTGTCACGAAACTCCACTTTGAAATTTGTTTCGTGATTTTCTATGCAAACGAACCCAGATATATGAGGGTTCGTTTGCACAAAAATACGCGAAAGAGTTCTCAGTGCGCGCGAAAGAGAATTGCCGCGCGCGAAAGAGTCCCAAATAGGAAATCTGTCCACGTAACTGGCTCTCGACATTCCAGACTGACGTGGCCTTAGGTGAGTAGATTCCTGGGTATAGACATGCTAAGAGCATTCATTGGCAAGTCTATATGCGTTTGTAAGTAGATAATTGTGCGCACGGAAAGGATGCGCATTAGAACGAAGAGAGGTATAGAGTTCGACATCGAGTCGAACGAAGGAGAGCCTGTTGTCCAGATGTGCGGAATCAGTGTCGCGATTCATTTGGTGGACCATATATAGGAGGTTAGGGTTGATGAGCGTACGAGGTGGAATCAGAGCCGCACCCTTTGCTCGTTCGTTCGCTGGTTAAGGTGCAGCTCGAGCGCCATTGATCCTCAGCCAGCCACCTGTGCTGGGTTGCTGAGACATCGAATCAAAGGATCGCGACGGCTTGCAGGCGGGTCCTGTGCTGGAAAGGAAGAAGGAAGACGGCGCACATGGGATAGTACAGCACTTGGATCGTGGATTGTGAATCGGAGAGAGCGGCAGCATGTTCGCGTGTCCGGTTGAGAAGAGGCATAGAAAGGTCGGGCGAGTTGAGCGGTGAGATCTACGTCAGAGGGAATCGAAAGCCGGGGACATGCTTGATTGAGCGCAAGCCTATGTAGCTGTTCTGCGATGGAGACGCGCTGAGATTTTTGTAGTTACAGTAGCGGTTCTTGGTTAGTATAAATAGCAACCGGGAGAGCGAGGCGTACACACTTACATCGAAGAGCCTCTCGTGGAGATCTATGTCAATGCGGAGTCGACGAGATGAGCCGGCGTCGGGGACAGTCGTGGATCGGAGTAGAGAGTGTATTTATTCAACAGACAGGGATGGTCGGCACAGTTCTGGGGACTCCGGATCGCAGCCGTCGATTCAGGTTAACAACTCAGACGAGGAGGACGTGAAAGATTCCTTGTGCGCTGTCTGAGGTGAGAGTGAGAATCGGCCTGGGGGATGTGCAGGCGAAGGAAGCATCGTGGACGGGGACACAGCTCTCGAGGACGGTTGTGAAGAGTTCGGAGACAAGGGCATGATCAGTCGAAGCCTCTCATCGAAGTCCATGCGGACTAGGGCAGGCTTAATCAGCATTGGATCAGCCAGCGGGGAACATCTGGGCTCAGCGCTAACTCTGAGAGTGCAGAGACTCGGATGGTCGTCGCGTTGGCAATGGCTCAGCTCACAAGGGGGGACGCACTGCAACGTCGAGAAGAGCCGTTTCCTGTCGACCGTGATGGATGATGGGCGATGCCGCCTTGTGGCGAAATCGGGCCGACTCAATAGGTTGCCTGATGACTGATTTCTTTCCGCACCGCCTAGAGGAATGAACGGCACAAGATACTCCGAGCCAGCGATTTACAAAAGGACGAAACGGTGTTGGTCCGGAATAGACTCGGGGTCACTAGTGCGTACCAAGAGCGGACGGCCGATGGTTTGTGGTGTCGCCGGCCACAGGACAGACAGACAAGGTAGTACCTACAACGATGAAAGGGGCTGTCAAGTCGTGAACCAGGCCATGGAAAGTCGAAACCTACGGCGTTTGCTGGTCGAGTGAGGTTCTTGTCCATTCTCGCAATTTCGCCCTGACTGTAGAACTCGGCGCCGCTGACCGCTCGCATCCGAAAGTGAGTCGAGTTGTGGGCTGAGTGAGCAGGCTGAGTGAGCCGGCTGAACGGGGGTCCGGCGATCACGCCATCAGTGCTTACTCACCCGCTTTTGGAGTGCTTAGCAAGCGATTTAAAAGGCGACAGCGACTTACTCGGTCAGAAACCGATTCTGTGAGTACCCCCGCCTATGCTTCGCTGCCAGCCTCTTCCCGTCCTCGCCCAGATACTGCTGGTCGATTGGGCGGTTGTTCTGGACGAATTGGTCGGAGAGGGACCCGGATGCGCTGGCCGCGAGGCGGATGTCGTTTTTTCGCAGAAACTGACTCTTTCTGCAGATAATTCAAGATGGGCCGCCGACCTGCCCGCTGCTACCGCTACTGCAAAAACAAGCCCTACCCCAAGAGCAGGTACAACCGTGGTGTCCCCGACCCCAAGGTCCGCTTTTTTTCATGCGGAATGCTTTTTTCGCTGACGATTACTAGATCCGTATCTTCGATCTCGGCCGTAAGCGTGCCTCGGTCGACGAGTTCCCCTTCTGCTGCCACCTGTCTCCGATGAGTACGAGCAGCTGAGTAGCGAGGCCCTCGAGGCCGCCCGTATTTGCGCCAACAAGGTCGGTCGTTTTTTCAATTGTTTTTTTGCGCGTCCTCACCCTGCTTCAGTACGTGACCAAGACCTCTGGCAAGGACTCGTTCCATCTCCGCGTCCGCGTCCACCCCTTCCACGTCATCCGCATCAACAAGATGTTGTCCTGCGCTGGCGCCGATCGTCTGCAAACCGGCATGCGCGGCGCCTGGGGCAAGCCCTACGGCACCGTCGCCCGCGTCAACATCGGCCAGGTCATCCTCTCCATCCGCTGCAAAGACGCCAACGCCCCCGTCATCATGGAGGCTCTCCGCCGCGCCCGCTACAAGTTCCCCGGCCGCCAAAAGATCATCGTCTCCAAGAAGTGGGGCTTCACCAACGTCGCCAAGGGCGACTACCTCAAGCTCAAGGAGGAGAAGAAGGTGTTGCAGTGCGTGTCCTTTCTCTTCCCCGCTCTGTCCTCATGCTGACGACGACGCGCAGGGACGGCGCATACGTACAGTTCATCCGGCCCAAGGGCCCGCTCGAGCAGAACCTGCGCAACCAGCTCCGCGCTTAGGCGTAGTATGTGTGCGGGTGTGGGTGAGCCGTATGGTCGTAGGGTATCCATGTATGCATGCATGTCTATGCGATACGATTTATGGGGTGTATTTCTTCGTCTGCGTGCTGAGTTCTCTCTTCTCTTCGTGCGTCTCCGTCGCCTTCCTCCTGCTTCTCTTTCCCTTTCCTTCCATCTGTTCGTGGCCATGCGCCACGGACGACGACGCCCCCTATATTCACTACTCCGCCTATACACAATGGGCGGTGCGAGGGGAAAGGGGGGCAAGATTACGGGCCTCAGTCGATGCGTCTTTTAAATCGGGATTTGCGGAGTCTGGGGGAGTGCGTGCGCGGGATCGGCTCTTATTAGGGGAGGCGGGGTGCGCGGGTACGGACATTTGTTTGTCGTCGTCTCCAAGAAGCGGGGCGAGAAGGTGTTGCAGTGCGTGTCCTTTCTCTTACCCGCTCTGTCTTCATGCTAACGACGACGCGCAGGGACGGCGCGTACGTACAGTTCTTCCGGCCCAAGGGCCCGCTCGAGCAGAACCTGCGCAACCAGCTGCGCGCTTAGGCGTCGCCTGTGTACGGGTGTGGGTGGGCCGTACGGTCGTAGGGTATCGATGTATGCATGCATATCTATTGTATCGCATTGATGGGGTGTATTTCTTCGTCTGCGTGCTGAGATATCTCTCCTCTCCGTGCGTCTCCGTCTCCTTCCTTCTGCTTCTCTTTCCCTTTCCTTCCATCTGTTCGTGGCCATGCACCACGGACGACGACGCCCCCTATATTCACTACTCCGCCTATACACAATGGGCGGTGCGAGGGGAAAGGGGGGCGAGATTACGTGCCTCATGCGATGCGTCTTTTAAATCGGGATTTGCGGAGCCTGGGGGAGTGCGTGCGCGGGATCGGCTCTTATTCAGGAGAGGCGGGGTGCGCGGGTACGGACATTTGTTTGTGTTACGTAGATGGCGCAGCGTAGTTGGTAGATCGCGGCAGAATGAATGGTTTGCGACGAGAACGGGTGTGTGGCTAGAAAAGGAAATCCGATTTCCTTTTTCGGCTGACGGCGCAAAAACTTGCCAGTTGCCGGGCGAACAAGCGAAACAAGACTGGGGTAGCCCGTGCGAGCGCGGTAGAGCCCGCTACTGGGTTTACAAGTAGTGTGAACTTTGCTTGAATACATATTCAAAGTCTTGGACTGTACATGAAGGCCTGTTGCAACACACCATTAATTTCTTTGAGTCGGCAGGATGGAGGCTGAGTCAGAGGAGATATAGACATGATGTCGGCAATGCTTGATGGAAATGGTGTAAAAAGAATATGTAGCAAAAGGAAATTCAGACGATAATACACCACACATTGTGTGTATGACACCAGGTGTTGCATAAATCAACATTGAAAAAAACTTTGAGGTAGAAAAAAAAAAATCATCAGGTTTTCATATTCCCCTCCCAGTCCCTGCCTACACTGTGTGTGTATGCACTTCTCCCCCGAGAGGGATATGCCAGTATTTTGAGAACAGGCCACAGTGGATAAGTACTTCAGTCCAAAGTGATTCCAGGGGTCTGAGTATTTTTTCCTCACCTTCCCAAGTTCTTTTTCGGTTTGATTTATGTAACACCTGGTACCTCATAGTATGGCGGTCAAAGTGCACCTTTATTTTCCGGGGTATAAATACGAAATTTCATACCATAACTGTGCTTTTGGCTATGAAAATGGGTGTAACTCATAATTGCTGAACCTTTAGGTTAGGCCCTAATAATATTAGTTTGTGCCTCCCCAAAAAGGAACTTATGATGTGTGGCTGTGCCCTCATTTTGTGTGAGTACAAGTGTTTTGTGCCTCCCCAAAAAGGATGTGTGTGTCATGTTATGTGTGGTTGGTTCACTTTTGTTTCTGTTAAATGCCGAATTGACAGGGAGAAGTCCGGGGGGATGATCTGGGAAGTCCAGGGTTGGAGTTCAGAGTTATTTGGAGTTCTGGAGGAAGGCTCAGAGAAAATCTAGTTTTACTGCAACACTACTGAGGTGCAGAGTGAGCGTTCCAATCAAGACTGGCTGAACAAACCAAGTGGCGGAGAGGAGGAATTCGGAGGAATGCTGGAGGTTGACTCAAGCACAAGAGGAAGTCAAGCAACATTAATTATCAAATTAAAGTACATTAGCATAGCTAGAAGTCTTTTATACAAGTATCCTAATTGTTATTACTGAAGGGGAAAGAAGTAAGCTAAACAATAAGTAAGAAGACTTATCCAAAGTCGAGGTGATTATAAGGGCAACCTTAAGCTCAGCGCGGGGCGCGGAAACTAGCAGGGGAATCCAAAGTATAAATATGGGTACTAGAATACAGGAGTGGAAATACTACCCACCTAGTAGGGGAATCCGAAGAGAAGAAAGGATGAGGATTCCCATGCTAGGCGGAACTTATATACTAATCAGTAACTACCCAGTAGCACGTGTCCGGAGGTATCTACAGTGATCCTGGGCCTGATCATATAGCATGTGCCAGTGATAGCGGATGAATGTCCTGGATGGTTGGACAGACAAATGGACGGGCACAGGAGTATCCGGAGCGGTGGCCAGAAAACCATCTAGAGCATCAGATGGAAAAGTGTCCAGAGCAGATCTGGCTGGAAGGGTGAAAGCGGCTGGAGAAGTGGTCGGAAAAACCAGCTGGAGTGGGGGGTTCTCCTGACATCACCGCCCCTCTTGGAATATAGCGTCCCAACATATGAAGTGGATGGTCTTGTCACGCCTCTGGAAGGACAGTGTGTCAAAGGCGGCCTAGGTGATCCGGTGGGGAGCGTTGGGGGTAGTGGCAGTAGTAGGTGTTGATGGCGTCCTTGGTGGAGACATCAAAGTGCTTTACCCACTTATTGTGTTCTGGGCCGTAACCCTTCCATCGCACCATGTACCAGAGGCTGCTGTAGCGGACCTGTGCTTTGAGGATCTCGGCGACCTCCCACCTCTCGTCTCTGTCTGTCTAGAGGACGGGCAGAGGCTCATTGTTCCGAGGGTGTCTGGGGAACGGGTCTGGCTTCGCAAGCTCAAGCTTCACAACCGGAAAGACCAGATGGAGCTGGGAATAGCCCAGCAGGAGCTCGAGCTTGTATGCACACTTTCCCACAACCTGCATGACCTTGAAGGGTCTGAGCCATTTGTCCGAGAACTTGGGTGATGGACACATCATTTTGATGTCAGACGTGTCCACCCAGACTTGGTCGCCTACCTTGATCTCCGGCGTGGGCACACATCAATGATTGTAGTACAGCTTGAACTTGTTCTTGGCTTTGATGAGGGCGGCTTTGGCTTCAGACACTCTGGCGGTGATCTGGTTGTGATATTTGTTGATGGACTTGTCAGCAGAGCACATGCTGTTCAGCTCGAAACCCATCTGAGGGAGGCGGCCGGTGTCCGTCATAAATGGCACCTGCTGCGTTGAGGAGTGGATGTGGTTGTTGTAAGTGAACTCGGCTGCCGTGTTATGTCCCGGTCCGGAGGAGGACATAATCCGAGGATGGAATGGAAAATGATCTGGACCTGGGCATAGGGCGGAGGAATCAATGTGAAGGAATGCGGTGGTTCGGTGAACACAACACGGGACAAGAGGCGATAAGGTGCATGATACCACTACCCCGGTTTGCATGACTGTGGGAAGGTATAGCAAGTGGAACGAAAGCCGGAGGTGTTACGACCATGCACTTTCCGGTTCCTTTCTGGCCGTTACGGCCTACTTTACGGCCGTTGCGTCCTATCCAACTTTCCCGTTGCGTCCGGCTATTTCCGTTGATGCACAAACCTTGGGGTTTTCGCAATGAAGGTCTTCTGAGTGTTCCCCCAAATCAAACATATGACTTATGCAACTATGCTTCTCTCTTATTGTTCTTATTGTCTTTCTCTGTACTTATTGTCTTTTACATACTTCTTTCCGCATTAGACTTATCTCCGTATTTAGTATAAATACGTATTATGTTCTACTGTATCTTTAGTTGAAAATTAACGTGCTTTGCCTCTGCATTGCTCCATGGTCTGACTTCTGTCTTCTACGTCTCTGAGCCAACTTAGTTGGTGTACCCGATCCGCTACGTGGTATCACTTCCGGCCTTTCCGTCCTTCCGGCCTTTTCCGACACGGATATAACAGTATTTTCAACTCAACCTAATTTGGCTCAATGTCTTACAGCCACCTCGCCAATACCCCTGACTTTCGGAACCGACGACGCGACTCGCGTCAGTTCAGCAATATCGTTCTGATCGTTGTTCCGGGACAGCTCACCTACGACAATGTCTCTGGCATCATCTCTTCCCCACAAGATCTTCGCTCTCGTGCGCAGCCTCGTTTTGAGGAATCCCGGCCTTTACGGCTGAATGCTCCAACGATGTGGTCTCGCCCACCTCTCGCTCAAGATGCGCGCGGTGCTGCTCTCCGTCCTCAGCAGTTCAGTTTTTCCCCCGACCGGTTCCCATTATCCCGGTCCGGCATATCCTTAGCTGATGGATTTTTGAGAGTACGATCGTCAATCAGGTGGAAGTAGCATGCGATCGCCTACCCCTAATCGCTGACGCGTATCCTACCAACCGGTCACTACGGCAATTGAAGAACTTCCGGAGGTTTACGATCCTATGGATCCTCTTGAACAGCAGCCTGTACCGACTGATTTTCCACCTCGTGAAACGGGCGTGATTTATCCCTACCCTGGACTGCGCGTGGCTACTGCTCCTCCTTTGGAGGCAGTTGATAAGGGTAAAGGTAGAGCTCAAACTCCTGCTCCTGACCCGAACACCCCACAATCCACTTCTCTTCCCACTGGTTCTTTTCCGCCCCCGCCTCCTGGGCCTTCCGGCTCACCCGGCGGTGGAGGAGGAGGTGGAGGCCCGCCACCTAGCGATGCGTCTTCGCCTCATCCCTCCATTCTGGCTGGAATTCCTTCCGGTTCCGGTGCTCCGGCTCCGGCTCCGGATCCAGGACCTGGTGGCAGTGGAGGTGGCGGTGGTGGTGGTGGGCGGACCATTTGGTCCGGCTCCGCCTCCAGGTCCTCCAACTCCTCCCGGTCCGCAAGGGCCCCCGGCCCTACACTTCATATTCCGGCTCCGCATAATCCTCAGCTCGACTACGCCGTTCAACAAATGGCTGATGCAATGGCTCTCCTCGCTCGGAATTCTGTCACCCCTCCTCGCTCAACTCGCACTTCCTCCCACGCTCCGGATACTTTCGATGGTTCCGACCCATCGAAGTTCGCCACTTTTATGTCGCAGATCTACCTGCACATTGCGGAGCGTCCGCAAGACTTTCCGACTGACGATGAGAAAATCTTCTACGTCCAGTCGTATCTTCGCGGAACGGAACGGCTTAGCAGTGGTTTCAGCCCAACATCTTGCTGATGGACAAGCACCCATTCCATTCTAGGATGGGAATTGGGAGCTCTTCGTTCAAGAGCTTGCGACGAATTTCGGCCCCGCACGATCCCTTCAGCGACGCGTGGATTTCATTGGAGACTCTCTCCATGAAGCCTGGAGATCGGCTGGCAACATACCAGCTCGAGTTCAACACCCATGCGGTTATGACTGGGTATAACGAGGCCGCCCTTTTCCGGGTGTTTTACCGCGGCCTTCCAAGCCGCATCAAGGACACCATGGCGCAGAACCAGCTTCTGGTCACTCTCGCCGGGCTGAAAGCCCTCGCCTCGCAGCTCGACCAGCGGTATCATCGCCGCAACACTGAGCGCGCGAACGAGCGTGCTGCTGCGAATCCGCCTCCGGCCGGAAAATCTTCCGGCGATTCTTCCGGTGCTGCGGCCTCGGGAGGTGGGTGGCGGTAGTGGAAAGTCCAAGGGTAAAGGCAAGGGCGGTGGAAATCTAATTCCCTGCCCAAGACCAATCCTCCGGCCAATACTCCGGCCAACGGTAACGCGGCTCAGGCTTCCGGGTCTAAGCAGGCAAAACTGTACGCTGCCAAGCTTGACTCCACCGGCAAGCTCAAGCCGGAGGAGCGCGAGCGACGCATGAAGAACAACCTCTGCATGTTCTGCGGTGGCGCGGGTCACAAAATGGCTGAATGCCGCAAACGTCCGGCTGGTGCTCAAGGCAAGGCCGCGACTGTTTCTGACCCCGCACCTGCTGCCGCTGATGCTTCTTCCTCCGAGTCAAAAAAATAGGCAGCGGCTCGGATACCTCTGCACCTGGTCTGAGCCGTGTTGACTCCGAGGTGCTTCCCGAGGTTACTCTCAATGCGTCCACTCTTTCCCCTAATGCCTTTTATGTTGATCTCAATGTATCATTACTCTTTGCGGACTATCTCTCGCCTTCCGGCATTCTTTCCGGTTTCCCTACTCCGGACGCGGGGCCTAACCCTGTGTCCATCTTTTGTACAACGAGTTTGCCGCGGGATTCAACTCCCGCTTGCGGGCGCTCATCGACTCCGGCTCTTCGCACTGTTTTGTGTCTACTAGGGTTTGCGAATCTAATGGGTATTCTCCGTATGCGGTCCCTCCGGTTAAACTCTGGTATCTCGACGGCTCCTCATCCATCATTGACCAACAGCTCCAATTGCTCCCTCGGTTCCCTTCTGGCGATGTCCATTCTATGGAATTCTACGTCACCCGTCTGGATTCTGCTTGTGACTTGGTTCTTGGACTAAACTGGCTATGCCACTACAATCCGTTGATTGATTGGTGCAACACCTCACTAAAGTTCAGCCCTGTTTACGACGAATCTATTGTGTCAAACACTCCCGGAAATTATTCCGGATCCTGTTGCGGTCTCTCCGGCTACGGAGATGGCGGAACCTCCGGTATCCCCGGCTCTCCTTCCCTCAATACCGCTGACGTCTTCGCTCGAATCCGCTCCTTCTATGGAGATTCCGTTTGAGGCATCTATGCCTCGTCTGTTCACTTCTGCCCCACTTGTGTCTATGGTCAATGCGGCAGCCTTCCACGTGATTATTTGCGATAAAGGCACCGTCCAGTATACGCTCCGCGCATCTCCGGTCGACGAGACTAACGGCTTTGGCACTGCGGCTGAGCCGGACTTTGCGAATTTGTCCGGCATTCCGGCCGAGTACCACGACTTCGCCGACGTCTTCTCTGAATCAGAGGCTTACAATCTTCCGCCTCATCGCGAATTCAATCTCAAGATCGAGACTGTCGATGGTGCTGAGCCTCCGGTCGGCCCCATCTATTCCCTTTCCGCAACCAAGCTGACCGCGCTTCGGGAGTTCCTCGACAAGAACCTCAAGGTGGATTTCATCTATCCGTCTCGTTCCTCCCATGGCACTCCGATTCTCTTCGCTAAGAAGAAAAGATGGAAGTCTCCAGCTTTGCGTCGACTATCGCGGATTGAATCGCATCACGAAGAAGGATCACTATCCACTTCCTCTGATCATGTATCTCCTCGACGCTCCTGGAAAGGCGTGTATTTACACCAAACTGGACTACTACGCCACACCTATCACTTGCTCCGGGTCGCCGCTGGCGACGAGTACAAAACCGCTTTCCGTTCCCGTTACAGCTCCTACAATTTCCAGGTCGTTCCGGAAGGTCTCTCCAACGCACCAGCTGCTTTCCAGTGCTTCCTTAATACCCTCTTTGCGGATCTCTTGGACGTTTACGTTGTGGTATACTTGGATGATATCCTCGTGTACTCCGACAATCCGGCTAATCATACGGATCACGTCCGCGAGGTACTTCGCCGCCTACGCGAAGCTGGATTATTCTGCAAGCTATCCAAGTGCGAGTTCAGCGTCACCACTTGCGAGTACCTCGGCTACATTCTGTCGCCCGACGGTTTCCGCATGGCACCGGACAAAATTTCCGCTATTACGGATTGGCCAGTACCTCGGAAAGTGAAGGACATTCAGTCCTTCCTTGGTTTTTGTAACTTTTATCGGTGCTTCATTTACGGCTATTGTTCCACTCACCCGCCTCACTCGTACTGGCAAACGGTGGGATTGGATGCCCGCTTGTCAAGCGGCCTTCGACACACTCAAAAGCGCTTTTACGGCTGCTCCGGTACTCCATCACTGGATTCCCGGCCGTCAGATCATGGTCAAGACGGACACATCCGACTACGCCATTGCGGGCATTCTCTCCATCCTTGGAGACAACGGTGAATTCCATCCCGTCGCTTTCCGGAGCCGCACTCTTACGGCTCCGGAACTCAACTATGACACACACGATAAGGAACTCCTCGCTATTTTTGATTGCTTTACTCATTGGCGTCATTATCTTGAGGGTGCCCCTCTCACTGTCGACGTTGTCACGGACCACAAGAATCTGGAATACTTTGCCTCGACTAAGGTCCTTACCCGTCGGCAAGTACGCTGGTCCGAATACCTTTGCCATTTCAATATGGTAATCCGGTTCCGACCCAGAAAGCTCGGAGGTAAACCCAATGCATTAACTAGACAATGGGACGTCTACCCTAAAGAGGGGGATACGGCCTTCAGCCAGATCAATCCTCAGAACTTCCGGCCCATTTTCACTTCCGATCAGTTATCCGCATCGCTAAACGCTACCTTCCTCGAGGACGTCTGTCTCTGAGCATCTCTCGTCATGGATGTTGACTCGCTGCACCGCGAAATCATTTCCCACTATCCTGACGACCCAGCCGCAGTTTCCGGTATCGCTTCCGCGACTTCCGGCGCTTCCGGCTCCACGCGCTGGACCATGGATCCAACCGGTCTTCTCCTTCTCAGCAATCGGATCTATGTTCCCCAGGTTTCGGGCGATACACCTGATATACTCCGCGTACGTGTCCTGCAAAATAAACATGATCACATACTCTCCGGCCATTTTGGACAGAACCGCACATTGGCTCTCATCCGGCGTGAATACGCCTGGCCGGAAATGTGTAGTTTCGTCCACGACTATTGCAAATCCTGCACCCACTGCAAGCGCAACAAGGCTCCACGGTACAAGCCTTACGGCCTTCTCAGTCCATTACCGGTTGCTTTACGTCCTTGGCATTCAATATCCATCGACTTCATTGAATTCCTCCCTTATTCCGGCGAGTTTGATTGCATTTGCGTCATTGTTGACCGTGCATCCAAGCAGGTTATCTTATTCCCCTGCGATCGACATATCACCTCCGCCCAACTCGCCCAATTTTTCCTTATCCACGTATTCTCCAAACACGGTGTTCCGTCCCACGTCACTTCCGACCGAGGCACAGAATTCGTTTCCGCCTTCTTCCACGCATTGGGCGAACTTCTCAATATGACCATGCATTTTACGTCCGGCCATCATCTGGAGGCCGACGGACAAACGGAACACATGAATGAAACCCTCGAGCAGTACATTCACATGTATTGTGTGTATCACCAGGACGATTGGGCTGAGCTTCTCCCTCTTGGAGAGTTTGCACTCAACAACGCTCCTAACGCATCTACCGGCGTATCTCCGTTCTTTGCGAACAAGGGTTATCACCCGCTTCTCACTTTCTCCGATACGACCGTCGTTGGTCCCGATGTCGACAAGGCTCAGGATTACGCGTACAAACTCCAATCTGTCCATGAATACCTCCGAACGCAGCTGACTATTGCTACGGAGTGTTACAAGGAGATTGCGGACAAGAAACGTCTTCCGGACCCTCCGCTTGAGGTCAGAGACCAAGTCTTCGTCTCAACAGAGTTCATCGCAACGACGCGGCCCACGGAAAAGTTCTCCGAGACACATTTCGGTCCTTACGAAGTCATCGAGAAGACTTCCGGCTCTTCCTACCGCATCCAGCTTCCTAAAGCCCTCTCGCGCATTCACCCCGTTTTCCACATATCAACGCTTGAACCGCACTTTCCAAATCCGTTCCCAGGCCGCGAACAACCTTTGCCTGGTCCCGTCGAAATTATTGATGGTGATGAACATTTCGAGCTTGTGGCAATCCTCGATTCCAAGATCGACAGGTGTTACCGCTGTTGCCCTCTTTGCTACTACGTTGAGTGGTTTGGTTGGTCTAATACCAGTGATCAGTACCAATGTGTCCCTGCATTCGACTTGGACGCGCCAGAACTCTTGGCTGCATTCCACACTCGTTATCCGGAAAAACCTGGTCCGGAATGGGAACATATTTGAGTTTACGGCTCCGTTCCACTTACGGCCTCTATACCTGGTTTACGGCCTACGGTTCCATTTGCGTACGTGAGCTTGAGTTACGCCCTCGCTCTGATCGCTTTACGGTCTTTCCGGTCGCCTTACGGATCCGACCCTTTCCGGCCACTTCCGTCTCATCGGCAACTCTACGCGGTTTATTCAAGAAAATGGATTTACAATTTTTCGCAATTATTCAACAATTTACAGCTAATCATACTCCAACTCGTAATCAAAGTCCTTGTGCGCGTCCGACTCATCATCCATCACCAAATACCCCTCCACCAATCGGAAGCCGGGCGGACATGGAAAACGTGGCCATGAAATTGGCCGACGGGACCATTCCCTCCACCGGCTCCTCCTTCGGTTCTGCAGGCGTGTCGAGCTTGGCTTTCTTCGCCATGAGCTTTTGGATTTCCGCATCGATTGCGGCCTGTTCCTTCTCCTTCTTCTCCGCATCTTCCCACGCGATCCGTTCCTTCTGCGCCGCCCGTTCCAACCCGCGTTTCTTGAGTGCAGTTGCTTCGGCGAGATTCGCCTCCTCATCCTCCTCCTTCTTCACCGTCATCCGGATGAGGCTCGTGTCATCCACCGGGGAAACCACTGGAACGACAGGCGCAAGAAGCGCAACTCCCGTGCGCAAACACAATCTCGCAGGGCGAGATGCAGGGCGTGCGGAACGCGACACGGGACGACTAGCTCTTCCGGAGCCTTCGCCCCGTTGTGGCTCTCCGGCCCTTTCCGGCTCCATTCCGGCCGCCTGCGCTGCTCTCTCCTCCCTTCTCCGCTGCCTCCTGCGTCTGCGTTCCTCGTCGAGCTGTTTTCGTTCCGCATTGTTCCGCTCGAGTTCACAAAGGCGGCGCTGGGTGTTCACCAGTCCGCGCTGCATCTCCTCAAACTGGGAGATCTCTTCCGGGAGGAACTCACCGGTGCGGGAATCGATTTGGCGACGGCGCGAGGACACTTGGGACGCAGGCCGATGCACTTCGGCACCAACCAGGCCCAGCTCCGCCAAGGCCTGCACCACGCGAGAAGCCTTCTTTTGCGGAAGGCGCGTCTGGCTTTGCGGCCACAAGCTGCACTTCGTGTGCACCTGGTGGCAGGCGTCACATGCCGTTTTTCCCTTCAGCACGATGCAAGGGACACTGGGTGCAAGCCATCATTTCCGCCGTATTTCCGCGCCGCGGAAATTTTTGATTTCCGCATCATTTCCGTAACATTTCCGCGGCGCGGAAATTCGGCGGAAATATTGTATTTCCTCATCATTGGGTGACTTCCCGTAAGAGTTAAATATTCCGGCACATTTTTTGAGCTTATCCGAGGGTGCCAGTGATACGATCAGTGGGCTGGATATTCACGCCATCTGTGTTTCCCGCAAGAAAAATAATATTTTTATACATTGATGGTGCATAAACAACCAAACAGCTCACCCCAGAATGTCCCAGCACTGTGTTGACATATCGAGGAAGCGCGACAATGTCGTTGGAACAGATCTTCTCAAAAATGACTTTATACACTGGGCTACACTGGGATGTGAAATACGGCGGAAAATGGGTCTAAAAGAGCGGATTTTTTGTCTGCAGTCAATGTAGGGTACTCGGGGCAATGTCAGGACCTTGAGAAATCAGCGATACTTGCGCCAGTGGTATGCAGGTATGAGTAGAGAGTTTGTGACCAGAGTGACAATGAGTGACGATCAATCAGTTCTGGCCCAAAAGAGATATTCGAGGAAAAGAAAGTCTAGACGAGGGGTCCCTACCCCTCGTCTAGATTCAACATATTTCGACTGATGCGAGAATAAATTGCGGCCGCTTTCGGGTGATGCAATTGATGGGGTCCTGACAGGTTGCTCGGCATCACGGCGGAAATTGCGAAAATATTCCTCACGAATATTTAATGCTTACGGGAAGTCACCCATTTCCTCAACATTTCCGCCATATTTCCGCAGGTGCGGAAATATGATACCACGAGGCTGCAACGAGACCTACTATATAAGGAAAGAAAGGTAAATTACCTAGATTGGAAATTGTTACAATGGTCATGGGACCTGCTATATAAGGTAGGTCTCTGTATTCCGAGCCAATGTATCTTTTGCTTTCGAATGCATAACCAAGGCAATATATTCATTGAAGTTACATGATTGTGTCTATGCATCCACACTCGCCTCCTTCTTGTCCCGGTCCACAAACACCACACACTCGAGGTTGATCGTCGACGTGTTCGGTGAGCCCTTCCTCCGCACGGTGAGCGGGCGCTCCTCCAGACTTGAGATGCTCGCGGACTCGGCGCTCTGTCGGCCGCAATGGCCGTCCGCCAGCAGCCGCTCGTCGGCATAGTGCACGAGCGGCACGAAGATCTCGCTCACGGGGGGCTCTGCATCGTCGTCGTCCGATTCGCCGAGTGCGCCAGGGCAGAGGCGGTCCTGCGGCGTGACGCGCACGACGAGCTTGAAATGCGCCTTGGCGATGTCGAACGCGAGCTCCTTTTGCGTGCCGACGAGCGCAATGGGCCACGGGCGGCAGAACGCGTGCGTACGCCGTCCGTGAGGAAGTCGTACGGGTTCGAGCGCCACCCCCGCCGCCTCGATGTTCGTCATCCGAGGCTCGGACTGGGCGAGGGAGAGGGTCGAGTTCGCGGCGGTGACGACAGTGGAGGTGACGCCGAAGGGCGCGGACTTTTTCATCAGCCCCGCCTCGCTCTGGTTCCCCCGCGTGTCACTGCGCCCGATGGCGTACAGCGGGCTGCGCGGGGTGCTCATGTCATCTGCGCTCCAGAGCGACAGATCCTCCATGTTCCACCCGTCGCCCCACGCGTGGCTCTAGTCGGGCTGTACGTCCACACGGTGTAGTTGAGCGCGTTCGGGCCGTCCGCGGCATTCAGGCTCGCGTCGAGCGCCTTCTCCTGCGCGCTGTAGTCGCCCACACCACGTCCTTTGGTATCGCCGTAGTGCGCGCGTTTGTTGTCCATGTCGAACGGTGTTCCGATCTCGCCGATTATGGTGGGGAACGCGCCGATGCACGACGCGTCTTGTGGGTGGTGGTGAGTGCGGCCAGCGTGTCTCGCTCGCTCGGGCGTAGCAGACGAGCGGCGGCCGAGAGACATCGCCCCAAAACAAGATCGGGGGCGGCATGCGTCTGAGAACTCGGTGCCGTCGACCCGAGAGCGAAAGAACGGGGAAACCGCCAGATCGTGGCCCATCGCGCTCTGCTGCGGGACCGCACAGACAGTAGCGACGGCGAATTCGAATGTGGTCGCATGCCGTAGGGCGGGTGCATGGGCGACGTGTTTTGGTGATCAGACGAGTAAGACAACGCCGAGTGGGAAGAGAGCGGTGAATATACGTGAGTAGGGGAATAGGCGCGCGAGGACGATGGCCACAGCGCTCCGAAGAGCGGGAAAGACCCGGAGACGGTGCTCGGAGGCCTGCGAGAGAAAGAATTAGTAACTGAATACGAATTTTTTGATTTAAGCAAAATAATGATGCAAAGAACGGATAGGTCGATGCGCCAGGGGACGGAAAGCCTACTCACGCGCTCCCGCCATCTAAGCTCCCATTGCCACTCAGGCTGCTCGTGCTGGCCGCCCGGCGCATCGCAAGATCGGAGCCGTAGTCGAAGCAGCCGCTGGGAGCGGTGGAAAGGGTGCAGTGCGGGGCCTCATCGAGAGCACGCGCGGGTGGGACGTCGTTCCCGAGGGTGCTGCGTATGGCGTGAAGGGATCGGAGACAGAAGGATGGGGAGGTGGATGTTGTGGGTGGTGGAATCGCCGCCGGTACGTTTCTTTTCACCGTGTTATACCTCGATCTCGGAAACTGCCAGATCCACAATATACGAGCGAATATGCCCCTCAAAACGTATCCTCCATACATGATAGTCCCACCATTCGGCCTCGGGGAGCGGGGGACACTGAAAAAAAATAATTCAGCACTTCATTGCGTTGTGGAACGAACGAAAGAAAGACAAGACGACCACGTACCTTAATTCCCCTCTCGATACCCCCATATCCCATTTAATTCCGCCTTCCGCGCGCCTCTCGCAGTGCGCTGCTTCCGCGCTTCGAGCTGGCTCTCATGGCGCAGCTGGTTGCCCAGCGCGACGTACTTGCCCTTGGGGTTGAAGCGGAAGTTCTGCGTGGTGGAGCGCTCGTGCGGCGCGCCGTCAACAAGTCGCCGTCCTTCGCGCTTGTCGACGCCGACGTGTAGGGGTTGGAGATGTCGACAATGGGGACAGATGAGGGCACGGGCGGTGGGGTGGGGATGTTGCGCGTGTTAGCCTGTGCGCCATTTTCAGGATAATAAGGAGCAGAAAGCTTGAAAATGCACCTTGATCGATGCAAATTTGGGCTGCATGGGGTTGCCAGTAGCAGTGGGTGGGCAGCCATCTTGAGTCCGTCCCTTGCTGCGTCGGGCGCCGGCTGGCGCGCTTTGTTGGCGCTGTTCATCCTGCTGGGCTGGGGCATCGACTGTGTTGAATGAGTACATGGCTTGCGATGTGAATGGAATAAACTCACCGGATATGGGTTATCCTTGAAGGCAAGCCGACTGTGCGCGTCCTCGACAAGACGGTTGATGCGCTTTTGATAGTGTCTGCCGAGGGGACGGCTGGATTCGTGGGTGTTCGCGAGTGTCCATTCGTCTGTGGCCGTAAGAAGACACCGACGCAATGCTGAAGATAGAGTCGTGCGCAGCGTGCGGCAAGGGTCTGTTCCTCGCGACGGGCGGCGGGTAGAATGCCGGGCGGCGGTTCTCATGGAACTCAAAGCATCGGCGCACCTCCTCGAACAAGTCGAAGCCAGTGAAGCTGATACCGGACTGCGGCCTCGAGCGCGTGCGCGAGTGCATGCTGATCATCGACGCCCGCGAGTTCTCAAGCGCCATGTGGCGCGCGCTAAAATCGGAGTTGGTGCGAGCGCGGGGGAGATCGGCAGCGTGCGCAAGGATGGACGTCATCACTGAGTCGTCCTCCTCCATGAGCGATGACAACGACTGCCTGCAGATGTGCGACGGCGGAGGGATGATGTCGGACAATGTGAGGGGCTTCTTGCTCGGCTTCGGCTTCGGCTGCTCCTTCTCTTTCTCTTCAGCAGGGAGGTCACCGCCAAACTTGAATTTGACATTTAGCTGGCCATCCGAAGGACCAGAGGTGAAAGGACGAGGAGGGAGGAGGCTGTCATCGCTCCCAAGGCTGTCCGAGCCAGGGAGGATAGTCGGCTCCTTGAAGTCCACGATGCGCGACGCAGAGTACACGTCGAGGTCCATTGAGCGGTCATCGTCGGTGTTAACTATCATGGTGGGCTCCTTCATGTCCACGAGGCGCGAGACCGAGTGAGGGATCTGGAAGTCGGAGGAAGACTGCTCCGAAGACGACATCAGCGCGGATGTGTCCACCTTGAAGGTGACTGGAATGGCAAGGACAGGCGGAGGAAGCTCCACAGCAAGGAGCCCGTGAAGGTCGATATTCGCAGGCGTCTGTACAACGGATGGATTAGTTCTGTGAATAAAGCATCGAGAAAGAAACGCCATACCGCAAACACATTCTCCAGCTGCTCCACAAAGCTCCTCCTATCACTCCCACCCGACTCGTTCAGCATCTGCAACTGTCCCGTCCAGTCAAAGCTGTTCTTGGTACTAACCTCCTCCGACAACACTCCCTCAGTCGAGCACGATGATCTTGACGTTGTTGTCCGACTCTTTGATCACGCTATTGATCAGGCTCGAGGCGGCGGCTTCAAGTGTGATATCAGTACACTTCCGTGATAATTCTAAATTGGAATGGACGCACCCTTAACGGCGGCAGGATTCTGCGTGACTCCACGGCGCGCTCCATTGACGCGTGCGCGAGAAACAAAGGTGTTGCGCTTGTACGTCGGGTCGCTCTCAGCGGGCCATGAGCTCGGGCGACGGCGATCTCGGCCGCGGTGACACCCAGCGCGTGCTCGCGATCCGGCTGAGCCATAAAATAGAATGTGGTGGGAGGTGTGTATCTGGGGCTGTGCCAGCACATTCCAGATTTAGACACCTTCACATACCCATCCCGTAGCAGGGCGGCCAGGCAGAGCTGACCCGAGCCTTGGTGAGGGGTGGTGTACATTGGGTCGGGAACAGGTGCTCAAAAACGCATCAATGTGAACGTGCATGTGCCCATCCACCTCCGCAATTTCCTTCAATTTGCAAAACATAACGCCGTGCTCCCACGGAGCCGTGACTACGGTTGCCAACAAGTCCACGCTTTGATTTGTTTGGACCAACTTCCGATTTTCATTTGCCGACTTCTCGTCGTTCATACCACAACTATATAAAATAGCCTGCTATGCCTGTATCATTGCATTCTAATAGAGCTAGGCCTTGGCCGCCACCCGAACGAGAGTTCGGCATTTGCTCGGCTTCTCCTTTTAAGTATTTTTATTTCTGTGGCTTGTTGAAACGTTCACACGATGGCTTAACTTCCTTTCAACGACCATGTCAAAGAGAAAAAAAAAGGCAAGGCCCGCCAAGTGGATAATGAACCGCCTGCGCCCGAATCACCTGAAGGCTCGGATACGGATGAAGGCAGACCCGCAAAACGGAAGACGTCCAATGCTCGAAACCCGTCGGGCAGAAATCAATACGCCTCCGTCCGTAAGTTGATTGAGCTAGGTTTATTGACACTGAGTGGTTCATTGTGTTTCCAGCCCCCCTAGAGGAAATCGCCGACCGTTTGCGGGAGTATCATGCGAATAACCCGAGATTCAAGTACAAAGATTACATTGCTGCTTTCATGAGCGATCATGGCATTAGCATTGGGTTCGCCGAGTCTACCAGTCTGGAATTTCGTCTATCTAAGCAAATGACACGGACAGCCGGTCAAAATTAGCCGAGTACCTCACTGAGCTTGGACTGTCGACTACGTCCCGTGGCAATCATATGCCAGAGTCTGAGAAGACACAAATAATTCTCGACGAGCCACGCGTGGTGAAAGCGATCCTAGATTTGGCCGGCCACAAAATTGGACAATACGTTCAGCAAATACTGATTCATATCGGCTCACTGTACCATTCACAGGGATGATGTTTCCGCAGTCATGCATGACTTCGAAGGAGACGGATTCAAGAAACGTCACCCGAAGAGAAGAAAGAAAATCATTCGCACCCCGCTTACATCAATAGGTCCCCATGAGGAGTGGTCGATGGATGGCCATGATAAACTCAACAGGGCGGGGTTCGGTACCCACGGAATACGCGACAAATGGGGTGGCAAGTTCCTCCATTATCGTGTTCTTCCATCAAATCGATATGCGGTCGTCGTCGGAGTTGTTTATCTTGAATGTGTCAAAAAGCATGGAGGTATAGTTCTACAATTTTCCCCAGTTAAAACTTGCGATGGAATCTGTTATCAAAGGGATCCCGGTACAAGGGTCTAGTAACCGTGGGTCTGAAGTGCGTGACGCACATGCATTCCAAACAACTCTCCGGTTGGTCACCATAATTTCCGAGGCAGTTTGGATCGACTGAATTTTTTTCCAGACAGCACTTTGCACCGGACCTTCTTGACACTGTGATTCCTGCTTGGATGTTCCTTCCAAGCACGCGTAATATAACCGTTGAGTCTGGATGGCGGCCTCTGTTCTATACGTGGGGGGTCAATGTTCTTGAGTTTTTGAATCTGGTCTGAACGACGGGTTCTTCGAGCCGGGCAACATTATTCACGAGTGAGATTGAACACTGCTCTTATTTTTTTTGCGCAGGAGGGGTTAGTAGAAAAAATAGTGAAAGACTACTGACACTTTTCAGACAAACCTCAAATTGGATCTGGTTTCCAGCAATTCAGCGAAGTCTTGATCAATTTTGCGAACAGAACAACCATCGCATCCGCAAACAAAAAAACAAAATTCTTCCAAGTGGTGGAACACCCAACGAATTTTGTTCTAATCCGACTGCCTATGGTGGCAAGGATTGTTTGATTCTGGTTGATGAGGACGTTATAGATCAGCTCTTGGAAGAGGCGCGTGCGGAAGCACATGAACACATGCGATATGTCGATGACGAGTTTGATGTTCTCGCTCAAGAGGCGTACATGACTTTGGGAGAGCCGGAGATCACGTTACAGAATGCTTGGACAGTTTTCCGTGCTATGGTAGATCAACTCGCACAAATGTAATGGATAGAATGACTCCGTTGGCGATGTCAACGGCTCCTCGTCCACCTGTGGCGCCTCCATCGCACGCCGCTTCGCAACCCGCACGCGATTGTCATCAAGTGGTGTCTTCCCCAGCGCCCGCAAGATATCATGCGCCATGAACCGCTTGTCGGCCTGCTTTGGTGTGCGGACCGCCGATGTGTACCCAGTGTCCACAGGCTTTGGCTTTGGCATCGGAACTGGCGGGCTAGGAAAGGTCGCCACCGGTGCGTTCGTCACCGTCATACCTGTGTATGACTTGTACGTACGAATTCTCCAGCGCCTTCGGTAGCAGGACTTGCAGCAGCTCGTTCAGGCCCCTCGGGTTGACGAAGATGCGCGCCGCGCCCTGGAATCGGAGCTGCTGGAACGCCGCCTCGGGCGATATCCACACCTGCTCGTAGGTCTGCAGGTTGGGGCAGAAAAATAGGATTTCACCCGAGGGATACTTCTTGACTCGTATGTTCGCGTGGGGAATGTCCAGGTAGCTCTGCGGAGGAGATGCCCTTTGCCACATATCGATCAGGCCGAGGAAACGCGGGAAGTGTTCCGAATTCTGTGATACTGTCGCTGGAAGGTTGGGTGTTCGTGGGAACGATAGCCGTATGAGAAGGAGCTGGGGGCGTTGCGCTCGAGGCGACGGGTTTCTGAGCTGGGGGCGCACCAATATTCGGAGTGGGATTCGGTTGCATCTTGGCGACAGGATTATGTGCAAACGGAGACATGCCATAGCTCGGGGCGGGGTCGGATGGCGACCCAGTAAACATTGATAGTAAAAAATAACCGCGAAACGCGTGCGTACCTTGTGTACTGCATCTGTGGCCACTTTCTGCGATTCCTGAGATTGTTGAGGGTCTACTGGTCATGAACCTGACGCGGTTGGTGTTGGTGCTTGCTAGTTTTCGTCGCGTTAGGCATTGGTGGCGAAAGAGCACTACAAGAAGTATAAGAGAGTATGAGTCAGATGACTGCGACGCGGCGGCCAGCCCGAGGTCGGCTGTTTGAGACAGCTGAGGCTTAGTAGAGGGACGACCAGGAAGGATGTGAGTTATATACACGGCCCAAGACACGAGGGTATGAATAATGAGAAGCCGGGAAACGAAAATCAGAAGTTGGTCCAAACAAATCAAAGTGTGGACTTGTTGGCAACCGTACGTGACTGGACGCGTCAAAAATTCTGAAATGCTCATAGCCCCTCGCCTGGTCGCGCTATACCCCTTCGCCCCCGCGCTGGGCCACTCCCCACGGCCCTCTCACGCTCTTCCCACGTCGCGTTCCCCGACAGCCCCACCCCATCTCAGGAAAACCGAGGTCAAGGCACTCTGCGCGCGGCACAACCTTGTACGTCCCTCTCCCTCTCCTCCTCGCCAAATTAAATTAAACCCATTCGCCCCACGCAGGTAATCGTCGCCGAACGCCGCACCTCCAAAGCCGAGGGCTGGCGCGCAGATATTCTCGCGCTCGTGCTCCTCTCGCTCATCAAAGTCCGTGTGAGCGCCGGCGTCTTCGAGGTGACGCTCGTGCGTGTGTACGAAGAGCGCCGCAGCGTCGGGGTGCTCTGGGACGCGGCGGGCGAGATGCGCGAGCTCGGGCAGACTAGTGGCAAAGTGTACTGTGGCGCGGCGAGCGGCGACTCGGGGCGCAGACGTGGGTGGCGGGCTCGTGCGCGCGTGGGGACGCTCCTTGGATCCGCCGCCGGGCGTATGGTGTCTTTGTTATGCGGGACGGAGGTCGAGGCGCGGGGGGGCAGGTCGAAATACTCGCACGGGGTGGGCTGCAGGTGGTGTGGTTCGCTGCCTCGCCCCGCGCGCGCGCGCTGGTGCTCTTCTTTTCTCTCCCGTGACGCGCCCATCGTTAGCTGCCAAATCACCCATGTATGATGGCCCCCCCGCCCGGTCGCGCCCTTCCAGCTCATGCCCCCCGCCGTTTCTGTCCCTCTCACGGCCCGTTTTCTCTTCCTGCTTTGCTTTCCGTCCCCCTCTGCCCTCCCGTAAAGCTCTCCCACATGCTTACATTCATTTTATTTCTCAGCGGCCTCTCCAAGATCCGTCTCGTCGATTTAGTCTACGTCACGCTCTCGTCGCTTAACAGGCACGCGACTGCCGCGCTGCCCGACGTCGGCACGCCCATCCCACCCCATCCATGCTGATTGAAACCGACATCCAGGTGCAATGCGTCGCGCGCGCCCTGAAACAAATCGCGCGCTGGGTGGAGGTCGACGCAAAGGCGGAGGTGTGGGCGCAAAGAGGACGGGGCGCAGCTGCTGGCGGGCGCGGACATGATAAGGCGTGTAGATGGGATCGTGGGATCGTTTTGCGGTCGGGTAAGATGCTACTGGCGAGACGAGACACCCAGCCAGCGTGCATCACGCCGTACTGTAGACGATAAGTAAGCATCTAACGAAAGGAACACGATACTTACAGGTCCCACACCGCATCTTGTCGCTGCCTCTTCCCGCCCCAGATCCACGGCACCACTACGCGATTGCGTTTGTCGTACTTGAGATCTACGGGAATCAGTATAGAGGAACATGGAAGAATGAGCGACCATACCAAGTAAGGATCCAGAATGGCAAGTATCCAGTACTCCTCGCGCGGGTCCGCATTTAATTTCCTTCGTTTGTGATAGATCAATTTTTTGGTTCCTCTGCATCGCGTCGGCAGGATGCGCTCTCACCTTGATTCTGTGAGTGCCTTTTGTTCGTCCATTCAACTCGACTCACCGGTCTTCGTTTCGACAGCTTCCTCCCCGAAACCCGCTCTCTCGTCGGCAACGGCAGCATCCCCGCCCACCATTTCGCGCCCCGTCCTTCTCCTCGTAGGGCGGCGCCCCACCAAGATCACTTCCACTTCCCCTGTACCCCGCACCCGCAAACCATTCCAAAACCCCCTCCGTCTCCTGTTCAACCCGGACATATTAATTCTGCTGAGTTTGAATGGTTTGGTGCGCGGTTTTCTACGGCGTGAACGCGTCGATTGCGACAATTTTTCACGAGACGTACTCCGAGCTCAGCCAGACGCAGTTAGGGCTTTGTTATCTTGGTGTGTTCATTTTTTCGAGCTTGTTAATTATTTCTAAGTGTCCGCCTGACACTTACGAACCAACTAGCAATTGGCGCGTCTGGTCGGCGACCTCGGGGAAGCTCCTGAACTGGGATTACCAGCGCGTGAGGCGCAGTATCCTGGCCGAAAGCGAAAAGACGACGGCTCAGGACAAGTTGAAGTTCCCAATTGAGAAGGTTTGGTTTCCTTTTAAATTCTGAATCCTATCGATCTTAATCCTGACACGCCTGTGACTCCCTCACAACTTACTGAATGTGTATACAGGCTCGCTTCCGCCTCATCCCCATCCTTCTAGACATGCTTCGTCGCGTCCTGTGCGGCGTATGGGTGGTGCATCAAGAAGCGCGTCAGCATCGCTGGGCTGCTTGGCTTTCTCGTTGCTGGTGTGTTCTATCCTCTTATCATACCACACCTCGCGTATAAATCAAAAACCTGCGCCTAAAACTAAAATCGTTCATTGTGCAGTGGGCTTGTTCACGATGGCGATCATGAACGCCGCGCAAACACTCATCCTTGACCTTGTGCCCAGCCAGGGATCGTCTGTAACTGCCTGTGTGCGTTCCTTTCAACTTAACCGGCATTTCCACTTGAAAACTAATTTAACTCAAAATTACTTCCGATTTGCACCTGGTATTGAACAACACACAGAACAATCTCGTGCGCTGCGCCCTCAGCGCCACGCTCGTCGCGGTCATCCAGCCCATCCTGTCGGCCCTCGGCGCGGGGTGGACGTACGTGCTGCTTGCGGGGGTGTGCGTCGTCGCCTCACCGCTGATATACTTGGTACGTCGTAATTCGAATTGGGCCAGGGTGTCGCGAGAAGAGGAGGCGGAGGGGTCAGGCGGCGCAGGTTCAGGAAGGAAATTAAGGGAGTGTGACTCCAGAGAAAGAAAGAAGAAGGGAACGATTCACGATGTATATATATAATGGACCATTTAGATGATTCCTTTTTTTCCCTGGTCACAGCAAAACATCCGGGAAGTGATCAACTCGACGGTGAATTGAGAAATAGTTCTTCTGGTGTTCAACTCATGCTGTCTTCCTTTGTTCTGCCCCACCATGTGCTTGAAGTCTCTGGTCACCGTCCATCAACTCCCAACTCTCTTGGTTTAAATTGTCTGAATCGCTGACTCGGACTACGCACTTTTAGCGCCAAATCTCAATAGAGTATTACTTTAGTAGACCTCTAATTTGCGCATTCTCTTGAAGACTGAACCAATTCGAGAACTTGATTAGCTTCGCGACCTGTGCGGCGTGTCCCCGTGATCGCGTACAACATGCTGCTAACGTGGCATCTGATGGTGCTACATTTCTTTCCTTTTCTACTTAACCGTCATGCAATAATTGTTCCCTCGCCATGAAGATCATACCGCTTGCCCTCGCACTCTTTTCCGGTCAGTACGGGGCGACAATTGTATCGGAGACATGTTGCTGCAGCTGAGTGCCATGGGAGACGCCAACGGAGATGCAGGCATCTTGGACAGACCAACCTTGCAACTTCCGCCCAGGCCCAATTCACAAATAAAAACTTCTTTTTATTAGTGCTTAGAGTACCGAAAATGTCGTCTCAATTAGGATGAACGAGCCCATCTTGAATTCTTGCTTGACTTGAGCGGGTGGTGAGAACAGATCATTTGAGATTTGTTTGAGCTGTTTGCCACTCCTCTCGGCTCGACGCGACGCGACTTCCTCCACTCGGTGACTATGGTCACTGAGTACTGAGTACTGAGCACGAGTCTTCGTCACGTCGCGTTGCCACCCAGGGGATGAAATTTCGGCTATTATCAGACGTGTTCGGCATTGCGATACTTGGCTAGACATTGCACAGAATGCATCGAGGACAGCATCAGTGTCAGCATGGTTCTTGCGATGAGCAGATGTAGGCTCTATCGGTGCGGATCCCACGCGCAAATGGGCTTGTGTCGTTGTATCCAATCTCATCCAAAATGATCCCTCGACGCGCCGTTTGCTTCAAGTTCGAGGGACGAACATTGTTGGCGCACTCATCACGCGCCTCACAGACAGCGAGGAGGGGGTCGCAATAGAGGCTCTGGGTGCCCTCCGGTATGTAAGTTGCGATGCACTTGGGCACAAAATTTACTGATATACCAGAAATCTCTGCATCAACGGCGGATACGACATTTGCGCGGAGATCTACAATAAAAGCATCCTGGCCCCATCTGCCGCGACAACACGCATCCCCGACCCTAGTCCGCCCTTCATTTTCCGTTGCCGCGTAATTCTCGTGTATGTGCAGAAGGTCCAAGGATGTCAAACTGCTTTCCCTCACTTTCCCTTAACTCACAGTCAATACCAGATACAGCCGTCATTGGGGAGCCGCAGCTCAGACTCGAATTTTACGGGAAGGAAAAGAACAAATATCATACAACCGAAAAGTCTTCTACGATACCATGGCGCCGGTTCCTCGGAAAACGTTTCGCTCTGGATCCCCGGCTTCCCGAACGACCCCGTCGCCTCTGCTTCCTCGGAGCTCTGAGCAACGGTCGGTTTGGACGCGGCGGGCTGCATCCTCAGCGCGGATTTCGAGTTTGGCGATGAGGATCCAGGACTTGACGTATCTACATGATGGTGACGATTGGGGAGTAAACATTGATCATGAGTAGCGAATAGACGAAGCGAAAGAACCGAATATATGGTGACGAGAGCGAACGAATCGAATGTCTGCGCAAACACAAGACCAAACACCTGGGCAAACACCTTTGAATGTACGTAAGGGACCCGTTAGGTGGGTTAGTCTGTCTAAGTAAGAACTACCTAAGAGGTACCCTCCTTCGCATGGCGCCAGCTGTCAAAAGCACGTGTTGATCCCTTTCAGCACTGTCGCTGCTGCCGTTTGGCGCCGTCGTCGGTCCTTCACCTCTTTCGCCTCCTCGCCCACAAAAAAAATTTCTTCCGGGGACATTAGGAAAATATTATAGATGGAAGTTTATTCAAAATATAAACAACATTTATATTACGATGCTCACAAGACATCCCCGTACTGCAGCGGGGCAGCGACGTAGCGTAGGGGGGTGCGTGGGGGGCAGGGTGCAGTGGGGGCGGGGTGCAGCGGGGGCGGGTGCAGCAGGGCAGCGGCAGAGCGGCGGATGCAGTGGGACAGCGGCGTGGGACAGCGGCGTAGGGGGCTGCGTGGGTGCAGCGGGTGCAGCGGCGCAGGTGCAGCGGACGCAGCGGGGGCGGGTGCAGGGCCGCTGGGCTGCAGCGTGGGGGCGGCGGGTTGAGCGGTGCAGCTGTGTGGGATTAGGCGGGGTGCAGCGGTGCAGCGGCGCCGCGGCGGGGGTGACGGATGCAGCGGGGGCAGCGGGTGCAGCGGGGCAGCAGCGTGGGGCGGGTGGGGGCGGCGGGTGCCGCGAGCAGTGCCGTGTGCGGGGGGTGACGGATGCAGTGGCGCGGGGGCGGCAGGTGCAACGGGGCAACGGCGTGGGGCGGCGGGTGCAGAGGGGTAGCAACATTGGGGCAGCGGGTGCAGCGAGCGGCGGGGTGGCGGGTGCAGCGAGCAGTGCCACGGCGGGGTGACGGATGCAGCAGCGTGGGGGGCGGCGTGTGCAGCGGCGTGAGGTGTCGGGTGCGGCGACGGCGGGAAAGCAGGGCAGCGGCAGCATGGAAAGCAGGGCAGCGACATGGGGGGCGCGGGTGCAGCAGGGTAGCAGGTGCAGCAACGTGGCGGATGTAGCAGGCCAGCGGCGGGGCGGGCGGTGTAGCAATAGCGGGCAGCGACAGGTGCAGCAGCGTTAACGGGTGCAGCAGCAGCAGCGTGGGGCAACGGGTACAGCGACCAGTTGCAGCGGCGGTGTGGCGGGAGCAACGGGCCGCGGCGTGGAGGTGGCGGGTGCAGCGGCGTCGACTGGTGCAGTGGGGCAGCGGCGTGGGGGCAGCAAAGCGGGTCTCAACCCAGACGATCAGCCATAGCGGTATTGTCCACCGGTGAAAGACCCAGACCAGGTACGAAGGATGCGTAGGCGGCCGAAAACAGCGAACCAAGGCGAGTTTGGGGCGGGGATTCTTGCCAGGTTGAGTTTGAACCGTCCAGGGGCAGTGAGTTGCAGGTTGAGGCCGTAGAGATGGTGGAGGAAGGAGAGTGATGGAGGCGACGGTGCTGATTCATGTCACTCACGTAAGCTTGCCGTCCTGCCGCCGCGTTTGACTCAACCAATCAACCAATCGGAGAAGGAATAACGATGAACATTCCTGAATGTTTTTATTTTACCCGCCCTTTACACCCAACATGTGAGTTAAACCTCAATTCCGACTCCAATAGTATGCCCCTGAGCAACCGTATTTAATTTAGATTTGTTTCACATGTTTAAAATGCCGTGCACGATATCATCCGAAAGATGCCCAAGTTCTGATTAGGATCGTAGGTTGAACTACGATATTCATCATACACTGCACCAAAGATAAACGTTGCAACATCAAGAGCATTCTAAATGACTGTTATAACATCACATACTGTGCTCTGTCTCTCCGGTACCTCTCTCCCTTATGTTCTTTTATCGTTGGAATATGTATCCTCACACCCATTTCAAAGAACAACAGTTGGTACTGCATACTCTGCTGCTGTGCTTGCGCCTAAATACCCCTGAAGCGCCTCACTCGCCCCGTCTACACCTTCCGTCGTCGGTGCTGATGCCTGAAACACCAGGATGCATTAGTGCTGGAATCCAAGGTAAAAAACCACTGCACTTGCCGCACCCAACTCTGGTGCCACTGCCTCCGCGAGCGCGCGGTTGGCAGCGGCATATGTTCGCCCACACCTCAAAATAGCTCAGCGCGGTGTTGACATGGGGGATCTCCGATTGCCGGGCTGGGCTCACATCGAGCAGCGCGTGCGTTGTTGCTGAACCCGCTCTTCCTCGTCCTGTTCATCACCGTGGTGTGTGAAATTGGCGACAGGTGCTTTAACCATGCAGCATTAACGGCTTTCCTCGTCTCCTCAGCCCCGAGCACTGCAAACTCCTGCACGTCCCTCCACCCGCGACTCCACACACTTGAACACCTTCCGCAGCGCGCCCAACTCGAGCCCGGACGTGGTCACGTTGGTTCCTACGTTCAGCCGGTACGCATCGTCGAGCACCTCGGTGAGCGTGCAGCTCGCATTGGCCAGCGCGGTAGCGTGTGAGTGCGAGAGGTGCCAGTGGGTCCTCGCGCCCTGTCACCAGGACGACCATGATGCAGTCGTTGGGCCAAGCATCGCGCGCGCTGGGGAGTGGGGGAGCGCGAGGCGCTGGACGAAGGCTTTCACAGCGCTGTGGATCGCGGGCCAGAAGTGGACGGAGGGAAGCAGGCATGGAAGGACATCGCGTGAGGGGGTATCACCGTGGATGAAACACAAAGGTACTTAGCGGCGGCGATCGACATAATTGCATGTGGATGTGCGTGCTCTCGCGGACTGCGGCGGACACGGTGGAGGCGGGGTGGCGGAGGGTGCTGGTACGAAGGTGGTGTCCGTGGCAAAGGTGGTGGAGCTGCTAGTGAAGACGAGTGATCATGTCCACGAACCATAATTTATCCGGACAGATTGAAGCCGGCAGTGTGAACGGATGGCAGTGCGGAGTACCAATATTAATGCGCCGGGTGCAGCGCTTTTTGCAGCTGATCAGCCAAGAGTTCTGGCATGGAATGAATCCCTATGAGATATGTGAAAGGATTGCACACCAGTAGAAGCAAGCGGGTGCGCGCAGAGGCCGAGAGAACAAAGTGAAGGGGGTGGAGGATGCGCCAGTGCGGCACTTTTTGCGACTGGCCGACCGAGGGTTGTTGGGCTGGATTAAAGCCCTCCGAGACTCAAAAGGATTGCACACCCGTACGAGCATGCAGGGCGCGCAGAGACCAAGGAAACGAGGTGAGGGGGGGTGAAGGATACAACGGTGCGGCGCTCTTTGCAACTGGTCGAGCGAGAATTTGTGGGCTAGGGTCAAGCCCCACGATATGTAGAAGGATTGCGCACCGGTAAAAGCAAGCCGGTGCGCGCCGAAGGCAAGAAAACGAAGTGAGGGTGGTGGAGGATACGGCGGACGGGAATGTAGTGGTTCAAGGAAGTATTGGCTGGAATCTAAATGAATTCGTCAACGGAGTGGATTGGGAGGATCAGGGTCCCAGGGATACCGCAAGGCAAAGAGCTGCTCGACAATGGTGGTGGTCTGAGGAGGAGGTGGCAGCGTTGCCCGATTTGGTTTAGCAGAGAAGCTGCCGTAATGACAGCTGTCGCCAAGACGAAGGAGATGGGGCCTCTTAGGTAGCTTCTACTAATACAGGGGAACCCACCTAAGAGGTCCCTTACGTACATTTGAAGGTGTTCGCTGAGCTGAGACCAAAGGAGAACCCAGCATGCACCCGCATCGCATTATGCGTCCCCTTGATCTTCGCCGTGTTCACGACGCCTGCTGCGCACCTGCAAGTGTCGTCGTTGGTAGTAAATCGCTGATCCTTCGTAGCTGGTTAAGCGCTGGCAAGCTGTGGGATATTTTATTCATTCTCGCAAGCGCCGGTGAGGTTCCACTGCCAGCCACTGGGAACGCGGCGAACAAGAGAGAACGTGGAGCCGAGGAACCGAAGTTTGCTACTGCTCTGCACGCGGGAAATATAAATCCAACGAAAAGACAGGATGCATGTATTCCGCAACGGATGTACGCTCGGCAGCGGCGCCGCACCATCTGCCTCCTCATCGCCGTGCCCGTGACCATGCCCGTGCGCCTCCACACTTGTGGAAAAGTGCTTCGACGTCGAGCGCGCGCGCCCTCCCAGTGCCTTCCCCGTCAAGCGGTGAAGAAAGTTTGAGGCAAGGCCTTTGAAAGCACAGCGGACAGAAACAGGAGGACACAATATGGGATGGGATGGGGTGAGTTGCGAGTCGCGTGTGATATGAAGCTTGTACTAAACCCGGGAGTGGCTGTACACCAAATGCAAATGCTTGGTCAGCATGTGTCTTCACTCGTTTCACGTGCATGAGTATATACTAGAACGGTGGGACTGGGACTCGCCCAGTCCCATTTTTGATGGTGAATCCCAATATGTTTTTGTATTCCGGTGCCCGGATACGTAAGGGGAGCGCGCTAATACAGAGTTCCAGTTATGATTTGTGAATTATGAAGATTTACTACTTTCAATTATCATTGAATACATCACTAAGGTCCATACCATAAGTATCTAACAGAAACCAAGTCCAGCCTAGTCTCTCGTAGACAGACGCTCTATATGTACCAAGCTTGTACCTCGCTGTATATAAGTCCAGCCCAGTGGGCGGTGTCCTGCTCTAGCATCCTCATTGATTCAGTAACTGGTTTTTGCAACCGGGCCCACCCAAATGATTTCTGGAAAGCTATGCCGCGATTCGTGAAGTGTTTTGACTCTAGAAATAGCAACAAAAGACAGGCCGGAAGAGAAATCTTTGTTGCCAATGTCAATTGTTGCTTTGTCAAGAGTAATACCTTGACTCTTGTGAATTGCAATAGCCCATGCAAGGGTAAGAGGTAACTGTGTCCTTGACAGTGACTTTCCAGTTCTGTCATCTGCAAAATCCTATCATTCTGGGCGTCAGCATGGACATATTTCTCCTTCTCCCGTTCTTTGACTCACTCGGCTGTGGTATATTCCCCATCCAGGCTCTTCTCCGTTTCCTGTCTCCCGTCTCGTGGTTGAGCTCTTGCAGTCTTGCCCCATTTATTCTTCAGATGTTCATTCACATTTCCAATTTGCAGTATTCTTCTCACTGTGCCGCAAGCCCGCTCAATTTCTCTCACTCTGGCTATATCCCCATGGCAAAGATAAAAAGACAGTTTCCGGTGCCTTTGCTGTCACTGCATTTGCCCGCTCCCACTTTGAATCATTTGTGCCCCCAAGTTTCAAGGGCAATCCGCCGAATTTCTGCAACCGCCCACTCTCTATTGAATCATTTTGCTCTTGGCTCTTGAATTCAACCATCCTCAACGTCTTCTTGACTGGTACTCGTTCCGGATGTGCCCTCAACCATCTGGTCCTCTGCTCCACTGGAAGTTATCAGATCATTTGTGTCGAGCTCTATCTCAATCTCCTACCATGGGTGAACTCACGTGTCTTTGCAGCATCCTATTCGAACTATTTCGGCTGTCTTCGACCCTATCCCTCGTCGTTTTTGGACAGTTTTGGCACTACTTGGGAATCCTTAGGATCTACCAATAATATTCTCAAGGGTATTACCAGTTGAATTCACTTGAGAACTAGCACTTTTTTTGGGACAGCCTGTTCCACCGACTTTGAAAATTTGAGAGAAAAACTCCACCGTCTATGTAGTACCATGTGCCGCTATCCACATTGTTCACGGCGATGATGTGCGCTTCAGAATCGAGCGAATTGTCTGCAAACGCCCACACCACTGCACACCTCGCGCTCTTCGCCCCGCACCATCCGCAATCCCCACGTCTCGCCTCAGCTTCCCCAGCGCATGCACGACGGGCGGCAAGTATGCGAGCGGCTCCAACGCCCCGCCCCTGCCTGGGTCATCCTTCCCAATCTGCTCTACATCACCCTCCACTTGTAGCTTTCACCTGGTTATTTGTTTTCAATGCTAACAATTTACTCTAGTGGGCGCGGAATCCTATTAATTTCGTCCGCATTCCGTTCCGACGACCGTGTTAGTTTGGTGAGCTCAAGGGAGAAACCTTTTCAATATGTTGTTTCGATCATAATTTTGCGCAAATGAGCGAGTCCGGACGTCTGAATAATTCCTGGATTAATGAGGTCTCCGTTGGTTCTTCGCGATTGACGGTGACGGAATCACGGGAATCGTGATGAGGCGTGGAAGTGACAGGCGTAAGTATTTTCCGCTTCCCATCTCATCCGTTTCCACAGAGCAGGCAACAGACCCCGGTTTCATCGCCTTTTTCGGAAATCTGCCAAAGAAATCCCCAGAGACGGGGACACTGCGCCTCTTCTACCGTCCGGCGGAGGACTATTCATCAGTCGTACGGCCCAGATGCGCTGTTCGTGGCCACCCATGTATTCCACACGCAAACTGTGATCAAGTACCTCGGGCAAGGAGGGCGTGGGGTGGGCCTTCTGTGTGTCAGTCTGAAAACCTCGGTGGCACAGACATTGCTGCGCGACGCGTTGACGAGCAAAAACTCAGGGCGGAGATATGGGTGCCGGAGAGTGGACGGGGGGAAAAATGTACCAAGTTTCGCCTGGACAAAGAGGTACGCGGCCAAGGTCTCCGTTTTGAGTGTTGGCTCTTAGCGCCACACAGGTGGCCGTCGAAGAGCAACGGATGAGGTCCATCGTCATACGAGCCGGCAGGGTCTTCTCCGAGGGCGAGATAACGACTAGCAAAGAATAAATATGGGTGCCCAGTCAAGAAAAAAGAACAGCATACCATTGTAGTGGTGGATGATTGAGTTGGGGATCGGCGTAGCAATAGGACGTTGGTGAAATGGAGAGACGCTGGGAAAGAGGTCGTGCGGACAAGGGAACGGAGCAGGAGTCCGACAAGGTGAGAAAAAAATCAGGCAACACCCGTCGATGTCCTAGGCCATTTCAACTCAATATACGTCCCACGGCCGTGCCAGTAGCAGGTATCACGGTTGAAGGTCTACTGAAAAAGCAAAATGAGTTTCGCACTGATGGCATGCGATATAGACGTACGGGAATCATGACGCGTCAGGATTGTCGTAGGATCATCTCTCGAAGAAACCGGAGGGCGAATATAATGACCTAAAGGCCGCTCGTCAACTGGGGAATAGGGTGTAAGATAGCATGGAATAACGTACCATTTGAGGGAGCTGCTTGGGAATGCACAAGACAGTGTCACGGTCCGGTTGTAGTTCCAAAAAAGAGCTTGTGAAGTGCTTATTTGAGGGGATGGAATGGGCACGTCCATGGAGCGCTCCTCGTTGAACACGAAGTACTTCACGTGGGGGGATAAGATTCCTGGCTGCAGGTGTGTGTTGTCATGTTCCCTTCTTCCGCACTTTTCTTTTCTCGACGCACATGGACTCACTTCCTTCGGCAGGTAAACAGCATAGACATCATCGCGGTGCAGTACGCGGTCGCGTATGCGCGCCGCTGCTTGAGATGTTCCAAGGGACAGCAAATATTAATTTAAATCTATAACAAGTGAGCCGAGGTACAGTGTTACCGTCCGCCTCCGAATCGGAATAACTTGTCGCGTCCAATGTTGCAACTCGCCCGAAGAATTTCTCCATTCGTAATGCCCCTAGCAAAGCACTTCGTGTCCAGGTACAATGTAGGTCCTGGATTATCAAAGCGCGGGTTTATCAAAGCGCGGGATTTCAATCAACTTGTCCGACTTCAAATTAGCGACTCAACTTACAGATATTTGTTGCCATGAAGCGTGTCGGCTGGATTCCAACACGACAGATAGTTCATGAGGCGGAAGGAGATGTGCAAGGTCAGAGTTGACAATGTACGGTGAGAGTCTGAGTTCCGGTTGAACGCTGCACGCTTGCACGTTGCTTGCACGCCACGGCACGCCTGGTCACGCCGTGACACGGCGATTTCCCGAGGCCCTTTGGGATTGATCTATTTTCCACACCATCGACTGAATAATTTGCAAGCGACGCCCTTTGCTCCATGTCGCGGTCATCTCGAATCAAGATCCTCCTTGCCATCAACGTCGTCTTCTTCGTCGAGATCGTCTCTGGTACCCACAATGCCTGTCTCAAGACTCCTAGAGGGTTTCTGATGATTTTCCCGGATTTGCAGGCTATGCGGTCGGCTCGCTCGCACTCATCGCGGACAGCTTCCACATGCTCAAGTACCCTTGTCCAATCCCCCACGAATGTCCGGCGCTCTAACGCAGCTTTACTCTTGCTTTCCTTTGCAGTGATGTGATGAGCTTAATCGTGGCGCTCTATGCGATCAAGCTCACAAACCAGAGTGCGACCGATTCACGCTACTCGTACGGCTGGCACCGCGCGGAGATTCTCGCCGCCCTGATAAATGGCGTGTTTTTGCTGGCGCTGTGTTTCTCGATTGGGCTGGAGGCGACGGAGAGGTTCTTTAGCAGGCGACGCGAGGATGCTCAACTCGGCGCATCAACTCGCTCTCGAACTTCCCCTCGTGGGCGTCCGCCACCGAGGCGCTCATGGCGATTGACCGTGCCCCACGCGCGCAATGCCCTCGCACATCGCCGTCGACACCGCATCCGCCGATCCCCAACACCGATACTCGCGGCGGCGCACTCTCATACTTGCCTTCTCGCCTCGCCCGCACCCGCTGCGCGCTCGTTTTCGGCATGCGGGACAAGTACCGTACTCTCACCCGCGAAGTCTAGCGCTTGCCGGCTGAATATTACCCAAGCGCGGTGTGCGCTGTTGCTGCGGCGCTGTCCTTTTTCCTCCGCGCTGTCTCTCGACCACGACGCTTCATGCCGCTTCTTCGCGATTCACATGTCCACCCTGCATCCACCCCTCTCACAATCCCGTTTTCAATTCCAGTTCAATGAGAGAAGGTAAGTATCCTTGATCATCAAGTCTTATCTCAAGCTTTACTGACCACTCATCCACTCAGCACGTCAACATGTATTTAAAAGCTGACAATGCTCATCGTCGTGGCTTTTGCTCACCGCACCAGCGAAGCGCACATTCGACGTCGGTGGCAGCGGCGGATCACGAGCGCGGGGGAGATCCACACAGGCAAGACGTACCCAATCCACCTCGCGCTCACGAACCCGCTGTATGGCCCCATCCAGGTGCGGCTCACCGTTCAGCGCGTACACTCCTCTGTCTCCACCGCTGCCGCTGCGCTCGAGAAGCCGCCCTGCCCGTTGTTCGCCGTTCCGCCGCACCGCGCACTCCACTACTGATCCCTGCACCCCCTTGCCTGCTGGCATCTACGCCTTCCCGCGCCCGAGCGTGGTGTACCTCTGGAACGAGCTGCGCTACCTCATCCAGCCCGGGATCAACTGTGTGGGGGTGGAACCGGCCCGAGGGCGTCCTGGACAAGAGTCTGGAGAGAGAGTTTTCTGATGCAGAGGGGCCACCCGCTGACGGCGCGCGTGCTGGGGAGTGCGCTGGCGCATGGGATATATGTGGTGGATGCCCGGCTGATGAGCGTAAGGGCGGCGTTTCTGAAGCTGTGGCAGTTGGAGGATAAGGGGAATGGGAGGATATTGTGGGTGCTGACGCGGTCTAGAGAGGAGAAGGCGGCGGAGAAGAGGAAGGCCGAGGAGGAGAGGAGGGGGTACGAGCTGGGCGACGTGCTGGGGCTTATGGAAGGCGTTTCGGTTTATTCGTTCCGCGACGGCATGCACACGCTCGCGGACGCACTGGCGCGCGCGGTTGCAAAGAAGCCGAACCTTGGCGTCCCCAATGGGGCGGAGGCGACCGCCCTAAAATAACATCACCTCCGATGTGCATCATCTGGCGCTCTGGACGTCGCCGTCCTCGTTCATCGCGAACGGCTCGCACCAGCTCGTGGTCACGCAGACGCGTGCGCCCTCGGATGGTGCCAGTGGGGTGATATTCCTAGAGTTTGGCTCGGAGGGCGACTTTCAGCACACCTCGCAGGCGTCAGTAGGAGATTTCTTGAGCTATACATTTGACAGTGCGTACCCTTCCCCCGGGGTAACGTTACTTATACTAATTGTTTCGTCATACACAGGCATTGCAAGGCCATCTCGTTTTACGGTGGCGTGACCTCGGCGACAACGAATGTGTCGATGACTATCGACGGTGGGTCGGCCCACTTGTGGGTTCCGCCCACCAATATGTCGCCTAGATCTAGAGTGTCTATTGGACCGCTAACCATTATTAGGTCAAAGAGAAGTGTGTCACCCCTGGTTGTACTACCTTTACAAAATATACCGAGGCGACTCGGGGGCCGTTTTACAAAATATCGCGAATGTTGTCTACCGTGGGAATATCATTCTGTACACTGTGAGCGGCTGCGCGGCACCTATCCCTTGCACCCTGGCCGGCTGGTTCATGTCTCAGGCCATCAAATCCTTCGCGAGCCCTTGCCCATCACTATTGCGGCGGCTCGGCACTTGTATAACATCCGCAAAAGGCAATCACATTTCCAATTCAAGTGAACTACTCGTCGTCGCCGCCGACTGACCCCTCCTCCTCCTCGTCGGCATTCTGCTCGTCCACCTCGCCCTCCGCGTCAACGCCGTCGTCCACATCTGCCTCCGCCACCGCCGTTGCTTCAGCTGGCCCTAGAAGCTCGTCCTCGTCCTCGCTCTCCTCCACCTCCCGTTCACGCGCACCGCCTCCTCGCTCTCCACAACCTCCAGATCACACACGGGCGCCCACATCTCCTCAAACGCGGCCGCCAGCTCGCTGTACATGGCTGCTTGCCTCGTGGCATAAGCGGCTGCGCCCTCGGCTTCTGGCCCCTCGAATCCTGGTGGCGTGCGACGCTCGAGCCACCATTGCGCTTTCGCGCGCAGGGTGATGGGGACTCGGCGCATCTCCTCCCTGAGGAGTCGTACCTCCTCCGTCCACCGCCGTGTACGCGCCCACGCTTTGCACCACTCCACGCGCAGTCCTGTAATTATATTAAATCCGGGAGCCTAATCTGAATCATTCCACATGCCTGTGAGCACCGCTGCCGACGTGGCGTTACTAGTCGTGTCCGTCCCCATCCAGACCCACGACAGTGTCCTCCTGCCTTCGCCCGTCGGGTCTCTGCGCCTTTGACCCTCCGCCACCCCGTCCCCTAGTATCCTCCTCCGTCGCCGCTTCCGCTTTACCCCGTTTCTTCCCTCTCCGCTTCCTCTCGCTCACCACTGCCCGGTCTTCCTCACTGTCCATACACCTGAGATCCTTCTTAGGGTCAAGGCGATGCCAATCCACTTTGTCGTCCCCCACCAATGCACGCTTCGCCTCCCACGCCGCCACGTATTTCTCGGCCTCCATCCTAATTTTCTCGTCGTTCCGGTTCATGAGATTTCGAGCGCGCGTCGTCGCGCCCTGGTTGTCGCACCTGGCCCCCCTTATACGTCCGGAAGCGCGACTTGACGTGCAGGTAGTTACGCATCGCGTCGAGTGCGCTCCGGCACTGCGCGTCCCGCAACCGCTCCTCAATCCCCTCAACCCCCCCTAGTACACCCCAACGCACGCAATTCCGGCGTGAGCGCAGAGGGCAGGAAAGAGGCACGTTCTCCACGAACATACCATCGCCCTCCGCTACCGGCCGATCTGCCAGGGCTTGCAGTGCACCCGGCATGTACACTGCTTGTACCTTGCGGAATCGCGCCGTGTAGCGCGCCAGATTTGTGCGCTTCTCGATTATATCCGCCGACTGCTTGCTAGACTGGCTCTTCTGCGAAGCGACAGCGACCTTGATGCGACGCCTACAAAATGAATTAGCCTTCAAATTTATATCATTTCGTGCCAACTTACTGCCGTTCTTCAAGATCAAGCCCCGCGATGATAAACGCACTCGGGCTGACGTTGTGGATGGGGAGCAATCCGCCCGCTTCAGCAGTAGCCTCCTCCTGCACCAGGTCCTTGCGAATGTCGTGCTCCGTCGCACCTGAAAGAGATCGTTAGCGTGCTTCACCCCCGCGACCTGTTTTTTACCTGACTTGGGCAACTCGTACGGATTCGGCTTCGTCGAGTCCTCCTCAAAAGCCTCCACCATCGCCATCCATCCCGCGACGTGGTCAGCCTGGTTCTCCGTGAACGTGGCAAGCGAGTCGCGCTGGAAATTTCTTTCCGGGATCGCCCCTCAGCAGCCTCTTCTTCAGCAGCGCGCCGAGCCCAACCAGTTTCAGCCAGTTCCAATGGCTCCAATGGTCGTTCAGCGTGTCGTGACGCGACCCTGGACCCATCTCCCGCGTACTTGTCGCAACCGGGCCGATGTTCGCCCATGGTCGCTCGATCCCTTCGCCGTCGGTGCGCGCTGCCCCCGGGGTGTAGTTCAGCGAGTAGTTGAGCTGACACAATAACTTATGCCCGTAGATATGGAGTTTGGGGATGACGAAGCGTAGCAGAGATAGAATCAGATTGATTCTGATCCCCGGAGGCATCTGCTTCATCCTCTCGATGAGGTGTTTGCTCACCTCAGGGACCGCCGGTTCTCTTACGTAACACCCCTGTTAGGCCATTTAATTTGTATGACAGCAAATGGCCTAACAGGCCCGCCTCCGCCTCGGAGGCGCAACACTTCTATTATGTCACCTGCCTTTTCTGGTGGCACGAGCCACTTCTCGGCGCTCCTGGCCATCCCAGGAGCCTCCGGTTGGATTTCATGTTCATTTCCTGGGTACAACCTTGCTTCCACATTGCATCCCACGTATTTATGCTATGACTTTGTCAAATTGCAAGCCTCAGCATGCTCCCAATTTGCCCACAACCATGCTAGAGGTGAAACAGGCACCTCCGGAAATTTCTGTTCCAATTCTATGCATTCATTATTCACTTCCATGCTATACTAAATATTGGTAGCATACCTCAGATGAACCCAACCTCTTCTTCCACTCCATCCGCTGAGACTAGCCCGCTGAAGATGATGCAAGTGCCTCCAACAATTATCTGGTAGCCTCCCAATAGCACATCCCTAGTTCTGACAGTATGTTGACCGCCTACATTGTCATCAGATTCAACTGAATTTTCTGCTATGCCCGCAGCTCACTTGTACAGCACTATCGGTGGTAAAACAGGTGCCTCCACTAATTCCTTCCGGCCTCTCAGGGGCACATCTCTTGCTTTCTGTGGATGCTGACCACATATATTGTCCTCAAAATTCAATCAAGTAGCCTGTCATGCTCGTTCTGATTATACAGCACTGTAAGAGGTGCCCTCCGCTCATTTTGTCACTACCTGTTGGGAGTCCATTACTCACTTCTGCGGTGTTCTGATAGAATGTATTGTCCTCATGTTTGATCAAAACTTTACCAGGCCCTCGCTTTGCCTAGAGCCCAGTAAAAGTAATGTAGGAGCCTCCGATATCCTCTGGCCTACTCTCTGGATATACACTCTACCTCCACAGTGTGTTAATAGGTAGTGCATTTCACTTGTGTTCAATATAAACCTGCAGGGCTGGTTCAATTTAGAGCTAGCCCTGCATCATGTGCTCCTCTCCACCTTTGCTTTGGCCTTTGTATTGAATGACCAGTACTCAGAACCGCCCCTAATTACTTGTACTTGCCTTTACTACATGTCTGTTCAACTATCAATATTCGGTACTTACAGGGAAAATGGCAGGCGGAGGCTCCGCCAATTGGAGAGGATGCCACCGGAGCCTCTGGAATAGCACAAGAACATGACTGGCCATTGAAGGACTGGATTTTACTTGAAAAGTACAAGAAAAGAACAGGTTCACGCCATCCTTCACCCAGATGAGACTCGGACCTACCCGGGCCGGAGCCGCGGACCGAGTTTGATGAGCCAATCAGAGGCTGAATAAAACTCCTACCTTGAAGAATTGCATGCTACGTGCCTGATACTGGTCTAAATAGCATGCTTAGGGCATCAAATTGGTACAATACATTGCCCCACCAATAGGAAATGAAGATATCTTGAATTATCAGAAGATTACTTTTGTGTGCAAAAATGCGCACCAAATTGAACCAAGTTGCACACTTGGATCCGGTTCAGATCCTTCAAATGTCAGGTTCAAGATCTTATAAAAATAACAGAGCCTCTGGACTATTCATGTTGACTCTAAATTCGATTCTGATGCCTTTCTGACTTGTTTCTCATGACTATTCCCGAGCAACGATGGAATGTTCGCAAACCCGAGATTTATACAGATGCTGATTGGTCGATCAATCGCGGCCCGCCTTCGGGCCGCGTGAATCCAGTTGAGTGCGGCACAAAGATGTCTGAAAACAAGGTTGTTTTTGCTTTGGTTTCACTCAATGGCTTCTCTCCCGATAGGGGGTCACATTTCTGCCTTGCCGGAGGCTGTATAAGTAATGTATCTAAAACTCGGAGCCTCCTTCACCTTGCTGTACTAAGGTCAGCGGGACCAAGGTGCGGATTTGACTCAGGGGCAGAGCTACCGATGATTTCAAGGTGCATAAATTTAGTAGGTTGTGTCTAGTTGAGGGAGAAGAATAGCTGAATCAATAAAGCATAGACCAGAAGGTGCTGAGCTGGAGACCGTACAGACAGGTTGAGTTTCGAGTCAAATATGCTCACAGCACACTATAAGACTTCATTTTTAAATATAGGGAGTGGACTATCGGAGGCACCGACCCATCCGGCGGAGCAATAAAAGCAGAGGGGGTTCATGCCAAATGTTTTGAGTTGACTCCGAGTAGAAGATACCTGCTCATCATGCCGTGGAAGTTGGAACATGTACGGAGAAAGAGACAAATTTGGAGTCCATCGGAGGCACCTAATTCTCCTCTGCTACCGTTAGAAAGGCAGAGTGAACTGTGCTAACGGACTTTGGAAGACCATATGCCAAATACACCTGCTCATCATGCTGAGGAAGTCAGAACATACCGAGAAAGAGGCAGGGCCAGATTTAGTCGGAGGCACCTGCTTCACATTGTCACCGTAGAAGAGAGGCCCAGGGGGTGTTGTGGCGGGTTTGGAAACCAGTACAAAGGCACAGTACTAGGGCAATGTCCTGCGGAAAGACAGGATTCATGGCAACAGAGCTAGATTACGAAGTATCGGAGGCACCGATATCCCCATGAACCAAGATTTATAGGGAAATTCAGGCTGTGGTGGGAGTTTGTACCCCAACCTGAATACCAACGACCTACTTGCCTTGTCGTATCAGTCTGGAAATGGGTGCACAGGGGTAGGTGAAAAATTTCCGGAGGTGCCGACATCAGCTTTGGTTCGCTAGTTCAATCGAAGAGCAAGGGCGGCAAGGCTCAGAAACTCGCACGGTAGAAGCGGAAATTCAGTGATGAAGCAGCCAGAGGAGGCAGAGGCTCCTAGAGCATTGGCAAGTGGCTCCTGTAACCAGAAAGGGCAGGTGACATCATAGAAGCGTCCCGCCTTGGAGGCGGAGGCGGGCCTCTTAGGCCATTAGCTGTCATACAAAACAAATAGCCTAACAGGGGTGTTACGTAAGGGAACCGGCGGTCCCTGAGGTGTGTTTGCTCCATTGACAACAGATGTCGTACGAAAAGAATTTGCGGAGTTGGGCGTGGTAGTGGCGTAACAGGGAACCCAGGATATAATCCATATTAGAGTATCTAGAAGTCGTCAGCGCGTATCCTCTTCAAAGTCACCGGTACGTAAGACTCACCTCTCCCCTTTCTGCAGGTCGGCGGCCCCATTACGCTGCACAAACTCGTGTCGAGCGCACACCCCCAGTCCCACGCCCGTACTTCCATAGCCGCGGGAAAACTTGGTATTGGCATAATCCAGCGCGGCCAAACCACTACATGTACTCATCTGCCCGATCAATCAATACTTCATTCGCGACTTGTCTTCCATCACATACCTCCTTCTGGTCCGTGACCGTCTTCAAGTATAGACGAAATGGCGGATCCTCCGTGAAATAAGACCACCGGTGCCCAAATCCGGATCCTTGAGTTCACTCGAAACCAGACGCCGTTTCAGCCGGAAGCAGGCGTCGATCGCAATGTACAAAATATATAAGAAGCTATGCGGGAATTAGCATGAGGTCTCATCATAGGAACGAGGCGACGTACGCATCCGCACCCGACGCGGACTCCCAGCCGGCAGGCAAATTAACCCCGGGCTGCGGGCATGCGGGGCATACCACCGCAAGCTCCCCTGGCCGTGTCTCCGCCACCAAACGATCCCCATCGTTCCCCCGTCCGCCTCGCTTCAGCATCACGAGGTGGCGCCATTGTCGCATTGACCTCATGAAGGCCTTGTAACGATCCTAATAAATATCAGAGTTGGTCGTGCATAATCCGCCGGCAGGAAAACACACCTTCACTTTAATTAACCCAGTATTATCCGTAAGTTTCTCTAGGCCCGAGTAAAAGTCGTAAGTCGTAACCTTCCCTTGAAGCGTCATAATGTGGAACATTTCGAGGGCGCGGAAGGTCGTGCAGGTTTGAGGTTCCTTGTGAGTAGCGGGGGTACCAGGATCGTCGCAGCACCTGCTGACGCCGCGATGGGCGAAGGTTCTCGTCTCCCACATCCACAGAAGTTCACCGCGACGTCATGAAGGCCGTTGGTGTGAATGACCATGAACTTCTTGTGTCCCTTGATCGGAGACTTGCATGGGTCATGGCAGGCGTGGCCGAGCTGCACCACCAGGCCCATCTGCTTCAGCGTGATACGCACGAAGCGACACCCATCCCAGCACTATTGAATTTGAATATAATATACACCGCGCGAAAACAACAACGACGTACCTCAATGCGGTCCAGCGGGTGACTCGCATGTGCACGCACGCAACAGTCAGCGCAAAACACGTCTGGGATGTCACAGTCTATGCAGCGATAATGCGGCGTCTCCCGCGGTGCAGACGCTGGACAAGTCGGGCAATGTGTCACGCAGACATCACCGCGCCCCTCGAGTCGTATGAATTCTCGAAGATATTCATCCTGCAGGGGTGTCCACTCCCGCAAAGGCCAGTCCTGTTAGCAGGTGCATGTCAGATCCCACAGCCAAAAAAGCGAGACCCAGGATCAAACACGCACCGAAGATAAATAATGTTTCGCTCGCGGCTTGACACCGCGACTAGCACTCTTCTGGATTGGGGAAGGAGGCGCCGCAAGATCATCGAAGACATATTCAAATCCGTCTCCGACGTCCGCGAAGAAATGTGTTGCCAACTGGGCCTTGATGTTGTCGGTGCGGCGCTTCTTCAGAGGCGAAGGGAGGTCGACGGGGTGCGTTTGGGTATGAGTGCGGCGGCGGTCGTCAGAAAGGGACTGCGAGGTGAAGGCTGATGCCTCCCCCAGAACGTCGGCCAGCGTAAAACTGTCGTACTCAGTCTCTGCGCGGCGCTTTTGATGCGCTTTGGAGGAGGGCATCGACTTCTTTCAAAGAATTCCGTGTCGAAGAAGCTTACCAAATCTCTTCCAAGTATAGCAACCGCCCGAGACTTTGAAAGTTCACGTGCTTTATTGCAGTATAACATTAGATAAATAGGTCAAAAAGGGTAGTACGGCGCGAGAGGATGAATTCAATAAATGAGTGTTAAATACGAGCATTTTTTGATGAAAAAAAAGGGTTACTCCGGAACACGCTCAGGAAATCTCAAGCCGGCAAAGCTGTAGGTGACTTTGCTGGTGTTCTTCCAGCCCGGGAAATCCACGGCCAACCCGTCCTGCTCCCCGTAGTGTCGGAACGGGGCCTCGCACATAACTGTCTTGCACACTGGACAGCGCCAGTCGAGCTGAAGCCAGCGTCGGATGCAGACATAGCAGTGGCTATGTCCGCACCGATAACTGCCAAGTACACCTCTTCAGACATGAGAGAAAAAAGGCAGAACAAAGCACTCACGACACGGGGTGTGATTTGACGTGGAGGCAGATCGAACAAACTTGATGCGAACGGTCACTTGTCAAAGGAGTCGGGCGCTCTGGACCCTTGTAAAGCTCATCCTCGGTGAGCGGATAAGTGCGCAGCACACGAGCGCCGGTTTCCAAAATCCCCCCTGCGGGCGCGGTGGGTGCGATCACATCCATGGGCGACAGCGGCGGCGGCCCCTCGTCCTCGGAGTCATCGGAGTCGGGACTCGGATTGCCCGCCAGCGCCTGGCGGGCTTCGTCGATCTCCTCTCGCGACATACCCGCCCACGGTGGGGGCCGGTGCCGGTCTGCAACCCGCGCCGCAATTACCTCACCGCGCTCGTCGCCGATAAGCGGCGCGCGACGCGAACCCGGGCCCATCTCGCGCCATGGACGCTCGACCATTTCTCCGTCGGCCCAGCCAACTGCAGCGTGTAAGGACCGCTGCTGATGCCTGTGTGCGAGGATTAGTTTTCTCCTATTTACTGTCGAGGCATACTGACTAACCTGATGTCAATCGACCGCGGACTGGGAGGCGCCGCGGGCGCCAAAATCGCCTCACGTCTTCGTTCATCCCAGAGGAGCAATTCCTCTCGCGCTGCAGGTAACGTCAATCACAATTCAGACGTGAGCTATACATAGGTCACTTACACCAAGACGAGCCGATTCTCGCTGTCGCCTGCGACATCTTGAGTAATAAAGAACGTAGAGTTGAGGGACCGACTTCAAGGAGGGGGGAAAGGGAAAAAAAATGCAAATCACCGCCACATCATTGTTATTCCCTTCGGGGTTGCGCCGCGCACGGACCACCTGCCGACCGAAACCCTGTTTGTGTTCGCCTGCCCCCAAGAGATCCCTTTGATTCGAGTATATAGTTTCTAACAGTCTGCTCTAGTGCGTCGGCGCGAGCTGGAAAGAGCACGGTTAAAACAAGTCTTGTAATAATGGAAAAGAATCGGCCGCACCTCGGGTCCACTTAGCACTTGCACCAGCAGTTGATTCTCGATATTAAGTGTCGCCCCTAGCTCCCTAACCCAGTTAGAAACGAGCTAAATCCACCTTATGGCCCTGAATAACTCGTGAGCTAAGGGACAGACACACTTCGGCCGAGTGGAATGTCCTGGCTCACGCACGCAATTTGAGGGAAAAAATTGGGGAAACCCAGCCCCGGCATAGCTTACCATATATAATCACCCGTGTAATTCGCCTTTCGGTCAGTGAAGGTCGGAGGCTCGATGAAATGACCAATTTCGTGTTTCCTTAAGATAAGGCGTATTTCTTGTGTCAACTAGTTCGGACAAAGTCAGCCTCTGATGCAAATGGTTGTTGTACGTTCTGGAGTGGGTTCAACATACCTTGGTGCCGGACAGGTTCACCTCGTATCTGGTTTTACCCTAGCCCGGGTGGTATTTGGCCGAATCCACGCTAATAGTGTCCGAGAACCTCATTCACAGGACATGGAAATATGTGTTTATTTCAAAGGAACATAAGCGCGTTGAAAAAAAAATTAAAATCGATGATGGGACTGCTCACCATGGAATTTTGGGAGGTCCACAAATTGCCGGAGGCACCGTCCCGGGCCGGGCCGGATTTGCCGGAGTCAAGAAAAAATATTCGTACAGAGACGCGCTCCTTGACCGAGAGGCCGAAACAATTTTTTCTGGGTAGGGGTATCTCTTGAGCACAAGAGGATGTCAAATTTCCGCGTGAAACAACCCACCTGAGCTCGAGATGGAGGCAAAAGACGTGAAAAGGCGCCGAAAAACCGGTTTAGCTTGAAAATTCGTGAATTGTGCATTCCCCTGAGCTACGGGGGTAGGTTGGAGTGGGTGTTTACCTATAGGGAGCATACAGTGAGTGTCTTCAAAAAAATCTACGTCAAAACATGGGATCTGGGTGGCGACAGGTCTGTAGACATCTTGGAAAAAGTTGAGGTTAGGTGAAAACTCGCGGAAACAAAAAATCGTGCCAATCTACTCACGGAGCTCATATGATGTACCGATGGACAGCTGGAAATTTTGGATATGTTTGAAATGGGGATCCTGGACCAGCTGCTTTGGTATTCGGGTAACCGAGGTGAGAATGAATAAACTTCAGGATTTTGAGTGAAACGTAAAGAGGTATAGCACGCACCGAAAGCAGAGGGACGCCGCGTCCTATCACAATGGCTTGCTTGGGAGGCGGAAAAGGCGCTCTCCCATGCAAAACTCAGTGCGAATGAATGCGACCAAAGTCGACCGACAGTGTTGGTGAGAACAGTAGCAGCACGAAGCAGCTTGAGCGGTAGACGACATATGTTGTTCTCGGGTGCTTCGTAACGCTGTCCCGGAGCTTCCGAGTACGAGACAATGACTGTGGGCGGAGAACGAGGGAGCGCGAATAGAGGGTGATTAGGCCGCATTAGGAAAGGTAACGCTTTGTCACCCCGTTACCTTTCCTCTTTTCGACCAACCAATGGCCTGCCCACCCTCCTCTCCCTCTTCGTCCTCCCTCATCTGGCGCTGTCATGAATCTGGACGACCTGATCCTTGAAACTTCCCGGCTCCAGCTCGGCTTTCACTGCTGCGACGAGTGCTGCAAACCGACTTTCTTTTTTCTTCCAAACGACCCATCCGAGGAGGAGATCTCCCGAGCAGCAAAGCGAAAATTCTACGTAGTGAAGAGGGGCACGGTAGGCTCCGAAGGCGTCTATACCGATTGGTTTGTGGACATTTTAATATTGTTTTGGGCAAGGACTAACGCGAGCAGGGATATCGCAAAAACCAAGGTTCATAGAGTGGCGGGGGCCGCCCACGAATCCTCGAAGACGGCCGACGACGCGCGCGCTATCTGGGCCCGCTACTGCCACCGTCACCACACTCATTCCCCCGCAATGCAGTCCCCTGCTAGACCCCCGCCGTACACCCCTCGAGCACATGCTACTTCGCCATCGACCACCCGCGCTGGAGGCCACACGCGTGCGACTCCGGTTGTATCGCGCATGGCATCGACAGCCATGCGACCCATGTCATCAATCCCCTCAACGCCGGTAACTCCTTCCACACCCCGGAGGTTTTATAGGGTCTCAGGAAGTCCCCGCGTGCTGATCTCCCGGTATGTCGAGTATGATGCGGCAGGGCAATTATACTAAATTCTCCTTTCAGGGTGGACGCCGAGGCGGAGTTGCGCTCGACAGGCGCGACGAGTTTGTCTGTCGGGAGTACGCTCGCCGACATGGAGGACGACAGCGCCCTCTCGCCCGCCGGCCCCACTTTCTACCGTGTGCTTGGCAGCGCACGGGTTGGAACTAGCCGGTATCATTTTATCAGTCGCCCGCAAGGAACCATGCTGATCGCTGTTCCCTAGTGACGCCGCTGTTGCCGAACTCGTCGAGACGGGGGCAAGGGGATTACTGGTGGGGAATATGCTGGCTGTTGTCGACGTCGAGGATGCGTAGTTTCTGCCAGTCTTTTTTTTTTTTTTGTAACACGTGAATGACACTTGGGGCTTCTTCAAAATGCGAATGCGAGAGCAGAGAAAATAATGATTATGCAAATACAAAACAAAAGAGGTGCTAATCTATCATTTTACTGGTCTCGCGATCATGAGCTTCGACCAATTCTCGTGCGTGCTGCAGCTGCACCTCCGAACGCGAATGAGGAGACCCCTCCCTAACACGTGAAAGGGCTCTAAACCGAGGGTTAGAAAACAAGAAATCAATGATGCACGATACACATACTGAAACGCGGCCAACGCATGCCACTTGAGCTCTCGCAGAGCAGCGCGGCGGGCGGCATTCCCCACATAGTCCTGGGGAGCCAAAGGCGCGAGGGCGAGCCATGCGGCCTCAATAAAGTCGTCGCCGAAGTAGAAGCCGCGCCGGACCCAGAACTCCAGCCCTTGGATGGCGATCTCCTCCGGAATCACGAGGACGGTGGCCCCGCTGTTACACGCATCAGAGTGTGAAAAAAAAATTAATGAGATAAGGAAGAGACTTACAGGACCGGCCTTGGCTGGAGAGGCGCGCCTCTGAGCGTACCAGAGGGCAGATCGGTCCAGGACCAAGGAGTGCCTGTGCCCCAGGAATGCCAGGCTTCTGCTTGATGGCTGCCGAGGCCGTCACGGGAGGCATTGGCGCCGCCGTTGGTATGGAGGCTGGTCTGGCCGTTCCCCGAGCTGTCGCCGTGGCTGTTGGCTATGCCCGTGCTCGCGCACCACCCTCCCCCAGGCCAGCCGCTCACCTCGCTCCAGGGACCGCCGTCGTCCCCCCACTCTGGGGTGGCCTGATCAGCGTCCGTGTCGCTATCAGCGTCAGCGGTGATCGATTCGTCCTCGGTGTCGCTGTCCGGGGGAATTGGCGAGGCTTCGTTGGTGTCGGGTTCGTCCGTGTCTGCGCTCGTTGAGGTGTCGGGGGAGGGCACTGTGGGGGTAGGTAAGAGATCGAAAAAAAGAGGAATGTGATGGCCGTACAAGTGCGGGGAAGGGATTGGAACCTGTGGAACTGATGAGTGCTGGTAGCTGGAGTTGGAGGATTGAGTGTACTGGTAAAAGCAAAAGGGTGAGAAGGGGACGTACGCATGCGAGCGGCAAGTGGGACGAAGCCAAAAGCAGTACATATTTGGCTGGGACAAATATTCCTCAGCAATCAGACGCGTCTATCCGCCGCAAACAAACGCACCCGCAGGAACAGATCCCGCCGAACAGCAGCACGTTAAAAAAACATTGATATTCCCAAAAATGTCCTCTCTCGCCAACACTCCAGCAGCCGCCTGCGGCGCCTGCCCCAAAAGGAAAGGGGAAAGGAAAAAAGGGGATTGGGAAGCCGGGAAATCCAGGGAAATTCAAGGGCGCGCAGCTCGAGTTTCTGGAGGCCCAACTACCCATATATCTGGCGCAAACGGGCCGCGGGAAGGTCACCGAGTACTACACCAAGGTGTTGCCGTTGTGGTGGTCGAAATTCCCGTGGTACACGAACGCGGACGCACCGGCGGGCACCGCGTCCTCGAACGTTGCTGGCGCGTCCGCGTCTGCGAATAACGCGTCCCCCCCCAACGCAGACGCCGGGAACGCAGACGGCGGCAGAGGCGCGTCCCCAAACGGCGGTGGGGACACATCTACCGACGAAGCCGCCCTTGATGCCGTCAACGCCGACGCGCCGTCGAGCGACAGTGACAACGGGGCGAAGGGAGTGAATTCGGGCGGGGGTGGGGCGGGAGAGTGGGTGGCTACGGGCGGGGTAGACCCGGCGCTCAAGAAAACGAGAGAAGCGGAAATCGTTGCGGTATGCGTGTACCTTGCTCTTTTCGTCAAGATTCTGAAGGCATTATTAGCAAATCAAGCACTGGTTTTCACACAAGAAGACGGCGACTAACCGTTCGAATAAAAATCCGTTTACGGACTGGCTGGATACCTTCGAGCGGCCTCAGATGCCGCGCAAGCTGCCGTTGCATAAATTCTATATGCAGCAGGACGAGTACACGGCGTTGGTGGAGCAGTGCTTCAAGGAGAAATGGCCGCAGGCGGGGCTCGAGAACAAATTTGCCTTGGACTTTCGTTGTAAATGCGCAAAGGAGTTGTTGGACGAGGAGAGCGACGACGTGCGCCAGGAGCTCGCTGAGGCCCTGGACATGGAACATGAGGAGGCGCTAGCGCATTACCATGGGCGCCTCGATGCGATGTCAAATCCGACGACGCCCGACGAAGCTAAGAAGGAGAAGTAAGTGATTATTGTTCAGGAATGGTCGGGCTCCGACATACATCTAGGTGTCGGCAGAACTTGGCGCAGGTAGCACAGCCGTTCTTGGACGGAATCGCCAGATTGACCGGCCTCCACGTAACGCTGCTGGCGGGCGCCGGCCCCCCCCTTGGCAGCGAGAGGTTCGTGTTAACGACGTGAGTGGGAGACGCACTGCTAAAAGAATCATGGGCTGAGATGAATTTAACAGATTACATGCAGGGCATACCGTGAGCGTAGGCGGTGTGCCTGGGCAGAAGTTCTCGGATTGGGATGCAGCGGGATTCAAGAAGAATGTACTGGGTCAATTTATGAAGTTCCTGCTGGAGACCAACGAGCGTAAGTGCCTGCGCGAAGAGGCGAACAGTAGCTGACGTACTCTCGGATATATAGACTCCGCGACGATGGTAGTGCCTGGGACGGGAGGCGCGACGTGGAACACGGAACCCGTGTTGCCCGTACCGGCCCCGATGGAAGTCGACAGCCCGGGCATGCCAGCACCGTGGGACGTCGAAGGCGCCGTGGTTGAAGCGGGTGCAGCGGGGGCAACCGCGGCGCCAGCCGGGGATGCCCACGCGGATGAAGCAGATGGAGACGAATTGCGAGGGCGCAGTGGCAAGCGCAAGCGACAGACGCGCACATCGTCGCTGGAGGAAACACCCTCACCGGCGGTGTCGAGGAGGTCATCTCGCGAGAACACGCGCAGCCCTAGCCCCACCGGCGAGCCACCGCAGTTTCCCCTCCGCGTTGCTCCAGATCTCTTCCGGTGGAGCCGCACGCCCGAGCTACCAGAGGGCTACGTGTTGATGCCGCAAATGGAGGACCACCTGCGATCCCTCCCGACGGATGAGCGCCGAGAGGAGATGTACCAGTTAGGGAGGCTCGGGATGGGGGAATTCACGCGCGCGAATGCCCTGGTCAGAAATAGGGTGTTGATGGAGCAGCTGGGTATCCATCAAGCGTCGAGGACAATCCTCGGACCAGCAGTAGTGGCCAAGGTGGCAAACACAGGAAAGGCGCCGAAAAAGAAGGCGGACGGCGCGTCACCTCCTCGGCGCAAGTCTTCCCGGCTGGCCAAGGGATCTGGGGGGGAAGAGGACGAGCGAGCCGATGAGGATGAGGGCGAGGAGGAGGGCGGGGAAGGTGGGGACGAGGATGAGGAAGGTGCGGAGGGTGAGGAAGCACGAAAGGCCGTGCAAGACAAAAAGGGAGGCGAAACGGGAGCCGAGGAGGGTGAGGACTCGGACGCGAATGAGGAAGGCGAGAAGCAGAACGCGCCCAAGGATGGGCAAGAGGACGAAGGGCGGCGGCGTTGGCCGAGGTGGATGGCGGACGGGTTTACCCTGCTGAGCGGCTGTCCCCACGAAGGGCGTGAGTGGAAGGCGGCGGTGGAGACCTGGACGCGTCTCGAGAAGGCCTACGCATTCAAAACCTCGGTTAGTACTCTGCGACGCGAACAAATATTTTACGACTGACCGTCAATTTCCAGAGCGCTAATTTGCCATCACCGGGGAAGGTAAGGCCAGAGGAAGTCCATCAATGGCTGAAAAACGGCCGCTCGACAACGAAAAAAGTGACTGTGAAGAGCCAGGAGAAGCTCGCGAGCGGCTGGTGGAATTGGTGGGGCAGCCTGGCCCCTGCGTGGCGTGAGAAAGACGAAAGTGGGACGCTCAAGATCGGGGAGGTTAAGGGGGAGTGGGGCAGTCTGGTACACCCGGGTGCCAATGGAATGCTGATGGTACTTCTGCCGTTGGTATGGTGGAGGGAGCAAGAGTCGGGGGACGCGCCGAGCGAGAGCTGGCTGCCGCCGTCTGCGATGTGTTGTGGGTCCTCGAAAGCCTGCTTTCCGAGGCGGATGTCAAGTACGTACTCCGCATTTCCCACGTTTGACGTTTAGTCACCGTGTTCATTCCCTTAGCGCCCAGGAGCCGGCAACGCCGAAGAAAAAGGCAACGAAGCGCGCCCGCATTGAGTAGAATTCAAGAAGTTGCAGTAAATAGGGGCGATAATTTATGGAGCACAAGTCGGATTAACACGGTCCGGTTTAGCCGACGACTGTTTTCCGCGTTGAACGCGTATTGATGGTATAACCTATTTGGGGTAAATATTTAACTTCCGCCTGATGTACCTGACATGCGAGATATGCCGGGCTGCCGCACCGATGCAGCGCTACGCGAGGGTAAGCGACGGTAAGCGAGGAATGCCGAAAAGCCGCTCTGCAGGCAATTTAACAAGATTCCCACGCCCGACAACATTCGCGATATTTTGTAAAACGGCCCCCGAGTCGCCTCGGGATATTGCACAATTGTACTACAACATGGGCTGAGTGTGTAACGTTGGCGCTGCCAAACAAGAGCGTCGTCGATGTGCCGTGTGGGATGGTCGTATGGGCTGGTGTAAGTCATTTTACCGCCCTGAGGAGGAAGAACGGGTTGCTGATGGCAAACCGGCGGAAACAGGGCAACAAAGGACGCGTAATCACACAGGATTTGATGGCGCAACCAGACCAATAAGCGCATCACCATCGGCGGTACGACTCTCCCACTTCCTATGTATTCATACGATCCTTACTCTTACTTTACCCAGAAAACATGGAAATGAAGGGCACGGACGGCACTATATTCTCCATCGGCGATTGCACCTCGTCGCACGCGTCAACGGCGTAGGTCACATCGCAGCAGGTCCCACCCGCGCCCATCGGCACGCCATGCCGCCCATCATCCCTGGCCACTGCATCATGCCATCCACACCGGACTCCACCGTTCATCGTCATCCCCACCCCCATCGGATTCATCGCTATCCCCATCATCGGCTGCCTCATCATCTGGCCCTGCCCTACGCGCAGCAAGGTCGCACTGTCGATTGCGAGCGGGCCGGACATGGAGGAGGTCGTGCCGCTCGCCCGCCCGCCGCCGCTCATCCCGCGGTTCGACATCACCCCCGCACGCAGACCAGCGTACGGTGCAGCACCACGCGCTGACGGAGGTCGTTTCGTCCGTCGCGTACGTGAGCGGCTCGAACCACCTCGTGCTCGCGGGCATATTGGACTGATGTAACGGCGACAATTGTCCTCGCGTTGTGAGTATTTTCTTTTGTATGTGCTACCATTTATTTTACCTGGATGGGCTTCACCCACCCCAATCCTCACCATGGCATGCCCAGCGCCGCGACCTTCGCAGTCATCTCGCTCTATGGCCTCAGCGGCGCAGTGAACGTTGTGCTGCTGCTCTTCATGCGCCCGAACTCCCCGCTATTTGGAAAGGATGAGTGTGTGATGATGCAGGGCGGGCTGGGGCGAGGGCCGGAGCTGCCACCGGTCGAGGACGGAGAGCGGGGGGGCGTGGAGTACTCCGAGTTCCGCGTGCGGGTGCGGGCTGCGAGCAGGGGAAGTGCGAGTGCGAGTCGGAAAGGTACTTGGAGGAGCGGGGATAGCAGTCGGCTGGAGCTGGGGCGGCTGCCATCGGGTGGGGACGCGGGCGGGTGGCATTTGCTGCGCAAGGTTGCGGCGCAGCGGCCGCAGCGGATTCTCGTCCGGCTCCCACTCCTTCCTCGCTGCATGTGTATGCAGCGCCTCCTCCTCCGCCGCCGTGTGCTTCGGCTTCACGCGATGCAGTCAGTGGTTGTGGTTGTGGAACAAAGGCAAAGTAGCTAGAAGATAACTCATCTATGCATATGTGTCAAATCTGTGCTTGTTCCTCCTCTGTTGGTAGAGTGCTACAAGTACAAAGATCCATTGCTGATTATTACTGTTTCTGGCAAGTGTTTTGAGATGCATGTAACAGCTGCAAATCAAAGGTCAGCTGGTCAGGTCAGTTTTCTTTCCTTTTCTGGATCATATTTCCGCACCTGCGGAAATTTAAAATTTCCGCGGCGCGGAAATACTGCGCAAATGCAGCGGAAATACGGCGGAAAATTCAAAATTTCCGCGGCGCGGAAATTCGGCGTAAATAATGCGGAAATCCGGCGGAAATCCTGCGGAAATTTTAAATTTCCGCGCCGCGGAAATAATGCTTTGCACCCAGTGTTCTTGGCAGAATCCCTTGCAGCCTAGTCGTCTGAGGACCTCTAGGATACCCTCTTGCTGATAAACATGTCAGCAGGCTGCTCAATGCTGACCGCTTGAATACATGCAAATATATCTGTTCAACCAGGCGACATGTGGGTTTCCTTTACGCAATTCACATCCAGTGGGCTCTTCCATTACATTGACAATGGCTACTGGTTAGATGAGCTTGTTGAAACTGAATAAACATTTTCTTTCCTCATCTATCTCTTCTGTATCTTTTGTGGGCAGCGGTGTTGCCGGACCCTTCCACCCATCCACACCTCGTACTTTTATTATAGTCTTCACGAGAAATTAAAAACCTAGTCATGTGACCATCCTCCTCTACTTACTCGCTGATGCCACCTTTGGCAAATGTGTGTTACCTTCCTCTGTTCAATTCAACAACTCACCTATCGCAGTACCATATGATATCTGGGAAGTCATTCTTAAGGAACATCTGGTCCTCACACATCTCCAAAATGAGGAAATCTTTCGACTTAATTTGGATTGTCACTGTATTCTCAGCCCGTATCTCTACCACCATGTCAATTGAGGACTATCAATGATGCTTTTATCTTCTTCTCCATTGTCACGGACAACAGCAAACTAGCCAGAGCTGTGAAAATACTCCAATTTGCAACCTCCCCTAGGGTGTTTTCTGGGCAGAATTCCATGCAGCCATGAGCTCCTTGTCAGTGCTCAAGACACTGAGTGTCTGTTATTCCAGATCCTATAAACAGTTTCTACAGAACCTGGTTGACCATAGCAATTTGACCAACTGCCTCTCCCATACCGTAGAAAAAATGCATGTCAAGCCATTGGCAACAGAAGATTATGGCAAAGACCAGGTCTGTATTTTCTTTTTTGCTCATCTTTAGCCGCTGGATATTTCTTTCAGCTTGCAGACAGGGCATGGAATGATACCCTCTGGTGATGGATCATAGCCCAGATCCCCCATATTCACACTCTTGTTGTGACATCGCCAGGGTACATCATCCAGGATCTGACCCAGAGTGGCCATGACGAGAAGCTGTTGGAGTGGAATGCCCAACTCTGGTGTCAGCCTGGCTTTTCCCAGCTTTCAACTATTGTCCTGAAATTCAGTTATAGGGATGATGCTGCCCTGGAATACACCGATTACTACAATGATAATTCACAGAGCGGTGATTTGGACAACAACAACAACAACAACAGTGAAAATGCTCTTGCTGACGATTTAGCCCCCATTTTTGCACCGAAGCCAATTCTCAATTTCATTCATAGTATACAAGTTGTGTGGAAAAGACAGTTGAGGAAAGAGTGGGTGGCTCACAGAGAGTCGGCCCCGCCAAGCTCCCTCAGGGAGAAGTACTTCTTCAGCTCACGTTCTAACGAACACAACCTCAGGTTTATCCATATAAATAAACAAGAGGCAGCCAAAGAATGGCGTGGTTCTATCGAGGTATACAATTGTATGAATGGGTATGATGAACACATACCATTATGATTTGTTGCCCTATAATTTCCTTGCTTACATATTGATGTATCTGTGTTTCAATAGTTCAATGTAGATCATTTTATCACAAACACAAGTTTTGAAAACCAACAGAGATCAATTGAGTTCTGCATTCATAAAACATCTTCTCAACACCTCCCTCCCACAAGCTGTTGTTGGGTGGGAGGTGCACTTCACACAAGAGTGAGGTGGAGATGGACTCGATCGTCGGTGTCTATGTCCGAGTGAACATATTGGTCCCAGTTGGTGTGTACGTCCTCATAAATGCATTAGTCCCAGTCAGTGTCTGTGCCCTTGTTAAATGTTTGCATCCCCATGTGTATAATCCATTGTCAGTGTCCTTGAGTGCGTCAGAGGTCCCTGCTCCCATTACTCCGTGCATGGTGAACAAGTGGATAGGGTCACCCACCTTCCAAACATCAGCAGCAGGCCGTCTTGACCTGGTTTCTGGAGAATCCTGGGATGAGAACTAAATAACAAATATTACTACAAGGATGCACAATGGTATTCTTGTGATCCAGCGGCAGCTGACAGACAGTCTGCAGTACTGTTATGTCCCGGTCCAGAGGAGGACATAATCCAAGGATGGAATGGAAAATGATCTAGACCTGGGCATAGGGTGGAGGAATTGATGTAAAGGAATGCGGTGGTTCGGTGAACACGACACGGGACAAGAGGCGATAAGATGTGTGACACCACTACCCAGTTGGCATGACCGCAGAAAGGGATGGCAAATGGAATGAAAGCCGGAGGCCAGAGTCCGAAGTCCGGAAACTCAGAGATCGGAGGACAGAGGCCGGAGGATCGAACCATAAGGTGGTCGGACGGTCAAACCAGAAGAGGGAGGTTGGACAGTTGAACCAGAAGGTAAGAGGCTGGACAGTTGAACCAAAAGGAGGTTGGACAGTTGAACCAGAAAGTCAGAGGTAGGAGGACCTGGGACTGAACAAAGGTGAGAAATATGAAATGGAATAGAATCCTGAGAACTCTGGACAGAGGTCCGGGCTGGAGAGGTCGGAACCGGAGGCCGGAGATATCCGGAATGTGATCCAGAAGGCCATAGACGAGGGGATGACCAATGGATGATGACTGGAGGTGAGACAACAACAAATAAGAGGAAGAAGTCGAAGCCGGAGGAGGAAAGGCCGGAGGGAATTGGCCGGAGAAGGAATCAAGTCATGGAGGTGACTTGCGCACAATGTCTGCCCACTAAACATTTGAATTTTGAAGCTAAGGTACTTGGACAATATACTCTAGCTTATATAGGAGAAAGTTTATTGTATGTATGAATCTGGAGAGAAGTCTGAGGCAAGTAAGATATAACAATAAGTACGGACACATAATAAGGAAATGATGGGATCACTGATCGGATCAGATAGGAGCATGTAGAAGCGTAGTAGAAGACAATAACTACGAATCAGATGGGAGTGCTTGGAAAGTGGAAGAACAATAAGGACAAATAGGAATGCACTCATGAATAATCCAAGGAAGCTCTGGAAGGAGTCTGATAAGTCCAAGGGGCTGGACCAAAGGTAGGAAGGATCCGGAGGTCTTAGACCCAAAGTAGGAACAAGGTCCCAGAGGTACGGCAATGTGCCAAGGCATATCAGAGAGAATGGAGGGAAGGCAGCAGCAAAGGATGCAACTAGTGTTATCACAACTCAAGTCGTGCAAATTTGACTTAATGCACTTAGCATCTGAGGATCACGTCAATTCTGGGGTATTAGGGGGGTCAGGAAGTGGAGTTACAATAGGTCCATCATGTTCACACCACATTTAGCGAAATAATGATTGACCGTGGAGAAACATGGGAATTAACATAATTCAAGTCGACTTGCCGAGTCACGACTTCGGGAGCAATAAATCACGTATTACCTGATGACAAAGTGATGTCACTGGAAATGGTTGATGCATGTTAGAGAGGCATCATGATGCTATGTTTGACAGGTCTAACATTCTGAAAAATATGCAAGGGTGGGTCAGCCAATGATTTAAGTTGAATTTGATCGACTTGAGTCACAGCAACACTAGATGCAACCATGAATAAAATGAGGAACAACCCAGACGGAGAATTGCTGAAGCCATGGGAAAGGAACTGAGGCATCTAGAAGCGGACCCAAAGCGGAGTTCCAGAGTAGGAAGGAGATCCTGGAGGTACGGTGATGTGATGAGGCATACCGGAGGGAATCACTGGAATGCAACTGGAAAGGATGCAGCCATGAATGAACAAAGGAACGACCCAGGCAATGGGTTGCTGGAGTCATGGGAAAGGAGCCAAGGCATCCAAATGGGTGGAGCCAAGGAGGGTGGAGATTCAGAGTGGAGATGGACGGAGTCCTGGAGTTCCAGAGTAAACTGGAACGGAGGGAATGAATCCGGAATGGGAAGGGAGTGGTTGACTTGTATCGATCAACCAGTAGCATGCAGGCAAGTCGTCGGACATTGGCAGCTCATTTGGATCACGTGGAGGGATGGTTGGAGTCGAGACAGCCAAGGTGGTCGAGGTGGACAAGGTTCGGAGCTGAGGGAAAGTCTAGAACAATGACTGGAAGATACGGAGAACCCAGAGGCATGGTGAAATAGTCACCCGAAAGGGAGACAACCATGGAGGAGAGAGCCAGAGGGAATGGCTCGGAGTGTGGAGCTGGAGTGCAGCCACAAGTGCGTAGAATGCGCCCAGAGGAATACCGGAGGGTACGGGAGGATTTCCAGAGGTCGGAAGCAACCAAGAACAAGAGAATAAAGGGAAAGGGTAAATGCTCAGTAATCCTTATTGCATAAAAACCCCTGTAGCCTGGAAGACTGGATTGTCAGAGTATCATCGACAATGATGCAGTCTAGACCTGGAGCCTGAATCCAGAAGGGACTCGGATCGAGGATTGAGTGGACCGGACGCAGAACCGGAGGGCAGCCTCAGAGGAGTAGTAGCGAAGGGCCAAGGTTGGGAATGGAAATGAAGTGCTGAATAGGGTTGTAGGCAGGCGAGTTGGCACAGATATAACAAGTACGGGCTTGTCATCGCCACTGTCTTCCTCGGTTGGCAGACACACTGACGGGGTGCGGTTGTTACTCCCCAATTCTCCTGACGAGTTGGGCAGGATGTCGACGAGTGGTGCAGACGAGGGAGACATCGAGCCCAGCGAAGGCACTCCCTCTACGTGCACCACCAGCATTCACATGGGGAGACGGAGGTGATGTATGTGCTATCTAAGAGGGCGGTTGTTGTGATACGCTGGAACACTTGGGAAGGGTCATGCAGGTTGAGCGAGACGAAGGGCACTAGGCGAGGGCGTGGACATGGGCACGAGGGCACGGACAAAGGGGCTGGGTGTGGGCATGAACATGGGCGAGAGCACGTGGGCGAGGGTGCAGATGAGGGCGTGGGCGAGGGCGCGAGGGCAAAGGCACAGATGAGGGCACGGGCAAGGGCAATGAGCGGCGCAGGCGAGGAGGAAGTTGAGCCCAGCACAGGCATCGAAGCCACAGGCATTGAGTCAGGAAGGATGTCGAGGAGCGGTGCAGGGTGATCCAGTGACAGTTGGGTGCAGGTGGCTGGAGTTGCTGACACACACCACGTCCGAGGATGTGGTGGTAGAAAAAAAGCACATGGGCCAGAGATCTGGCATGTGCAAGATCTCCGGGGCTAGGCTGTGCTGCGAGTCCTATTTCCCCCCATGGGGAAATACCTGCAGGGGGAGTGCATTGATTTGCTAGAGGTGCAGTGCGGGCCGGGCTGCCCACCATTGAGTTGCGTGGATGTGGGTGCGAGCACAGGCATGGGGGTTGGGCACAGGCATGGGCACAGGCATTGAAGTCAACGTAAGGGGGCGCAGGTGAGGGCATGCAGGCAAGGGCACGGTGAGGGCATGGGCAAGGGGGCAAGGGGGCAAGGGCATAGACAAGGGCACGGACAAGGGCAAGGGCACAGGCAAGGGCATGGGTGTGGATGTTGACGTGGGCACGGACGCAGGCGCGAGCAATAGGACACTTCAGCCTTGGCAAACCCAGTGAGTGCATTGATGGCAAACTCCAAACTAGGTATGATACGCACATCAGCATTGGCGTAAGTTCCAGGCAATAGGAATGGCAATGTCGGCATTGACGTCGAATTTTGGCCTAGGGTCCGAGCGTCAAGAGACCCAGGAAGGTCAATCTAGAAGACACGAAAGACACCCATCCTCATCCTACAAAAGGCCTACCAGGCTACTGCGAGCAAGGGCACAGATGACGACAGGGGTGCAGATAACAGGGGCGCAAGCGATGGGAGCACGGACAAGGGGGGTGCGAGCGATGGGGGCACAGGGAGTGCGCACAAAGCGACATGGGCATCACATCAGCAAGTCGAGGCAGGCGAGTCAGGTAAGAGGATGAGTGGCCTAGACAGGAGGGAATATCATACATCCTCTACCCCTCCCCCACCATACCTGCCCCCACCCACATACCCATACCTGCCCCCAACCCACCCAAGCCCATGGGCAAGAGGGAACATCGAGGTGCCCCCCTACCCACTTAGAACCAACCAAGACCGACGAGGGCACAGGCAGGGGCCCTGTGTGCCCCGTACCTGCAGTGCTGCTGAAGAATGGCACACTGTCAGTGGCGAGCCCGGTAGGACGTTGGGCCGTCAAGGCTCAAGTTCATTGGTAGAAGGAAAAACCAAGAGGGGGGGGGGGAGTCCAAAGACTGGTACTATTGGTGTTTATCAAGACATTGTGGGGGGGGGGGGAAACTTGAAAGAGAACTTTCAAGAGGGGTTGTGTTATATCCATGTCGGAAAAGGCTGGAAGGACGGAAGGACGTAAAGGATCAGGTACACCAACTAACTTGGCTCGACGATGAAGGAAGCAGAAGTCAGACCACGGAGCAATGCAGAGGCAAAGCACGTTAATTTTCGACTAAAGATACAGTAGAACATAATACGTATTTATACTAAATACAGAGATAGTTCTAATGCGGAAAGAAGTATGTTAAAGACAATAAGTACAATAAAAGACAATAAGAACAATAAGAGAGAAGCATAGTTGCATAAGTCATATGTTTGATTTGGAGAACACTCAGAAGACCTTCATTGCGAAAACCCCAAAGGTTGTGCGTCAACGGAACTAGCCGGACGCAACAGGAAGTTGGTTAGAACACAACATCCGTAAAGATGGCCATAGCCGGAATGGCCGGAAGCGGCAGGAAAAGATCAGAAAGTGCATGGTCGTAACAGTATCCCCCTCTTAGCCCCCAAGGAACAAAGAACAAGAGGAATACTATGCCAAAACCGGAATGACGGAAGGATGACGCAACATAACGGAAGAGGTCGTGAGGAACTGTGAAGTTCATCATAAGTCATGTGATCGTGGGATGTTTATAAAAAAACTTCTTTTCCATCCACCATGTTGTCGCAACATTCGCAACAATCACAACAATAGTGGACCCGAGAGTCCTCCACAGACTGGATCCAAGAACAAATCGCGCGGCAAATGGGCAGAAATCGAGGAGATGCAGGAGGGGATTCTCGGAGGGATGTCACGGGAAGCGGTGGAGTGCGCATGTGTCGAGCCCGAGTACCTGCAATATCTGCAGGATCTCATCGAGCTCGAGGGTGAGGAGGTGGCCGTAGCGGACGCGAACTTGCGTACCGCGCAAGACGACATGGTGGAAGCCACGAGTTGTCGCGACCAGATTGTGGAGCTGCACCAGCGCTTTGAGCAGGGCGATATCCAGCCCACGCATTATGTTGATGCGGTCAACCTCCTTCGCCATGCAGTCTCCCGGACGCGGACAACGTGCCCGACGAGAGGTTGGAATCCAGGGATGAGAGCGAGTATGGGATGGGGAGGGATCGGGAGAGCCGGAAGAGCTGGAGGAAGTCGGAAAGAAACGGAAGGGCAAGGGGAAAGCAAAGGCGGCGCCGAAGAAAGCAAGGAAGGAACACAAGGAGCGGGATGACTCCTCTGCTGGTGCGTATGAAATTTGCTGAATTCTTCTTTTTACTGACGTCATCTTCAGCTTGTGATAGGTGCAAGTGTCGCCGTGTCCCGTGCATTGTGCTGCCGGGGAAGACAGCATGCAACGGCTGCCACCAAATGCACGCCAAGTGCAGCTTGCAGCTGCAAAGCTCGACACACCTGCCACAAGTCAAGGGAACCCGTGTTGCAGAAGCGATGGCGGAATTGGGCCGGGAAGGTGCCGTAGCGCATCGGCCTGCATCCCAAGTTTCCATACGGCGTCGCCAAGTCGACTCTCGCACCGGCGAGATGATGCCGCAAGAGATCTCGTATCTCGAGGAGATGCGACTCATCTTGGTGAACACCCAGCGTCGCCTCCGAGATCTCAAACAGCCCGAGCAAGAGCGCGAGCGCAGGAAGCAGGCGGCCGAAGACCAGCCGCAAGAAGAAGAACCCCATTGCTCGGAAACGAGCACCAGAAGAGCCGGACGCTCTATGTCGCGTGCCGCAAGGCCGTCCTCTCGCTCTGCAAGATCGTATTCGCCTACTGGTGTCGCACTGCTTTTGTCAGATGTGCCTATGGCGCCACCGGTTGATGAGAGCAGCTTGATCCAGATGACGATCAAGCAGGAGCATGAGGAAGCAAATGCTATCGCACTGGGCGAGATTACCGAGCGTGGTTTGGAATGGGCGGCGCGAAAGGCTGAGAGGAGGAAGAGGATCGCGAGAGAGGATGCAGAAAGAGCGAGGGAGGATGCGGAAAGAGTAGAAAGCGATAAGGTGGAGAAGGAGCGGAAGAAAGCCGCAATTGACACCGAGCTCCAAGTGCTCATGGCGAAGAAGGCCGAGCTCAACACACCTGTAGAGCCGAAGACAGAACCGGTTGAGGAGATGGCCGCATCTTCCAGTGGTGGTGTATTCATGGTGCCGATTGGTTTCCACCTCGAGGGAGAGTATTTGGTGCAGGATGATGAGGAGCCGGAGGCGATGAAGAATATTGACTACGACTTGGAATATCTGTAGTGTAAATTGTCGAAACTTGCGAAAAAATGTAAATAACCATTTCTTGATCATAAACCGCGTAGAGTCGCCGATGAGATGGAAGTGGCCAGAAAGGGACAGAACCGTAAGAGGATTGGAAAGGCCGTAAAACAAACAGAGCGAGGGCGCAACTCGAGCTCACATTTGCGAATGGAACTGTAGGCCGTAAACCAGGTGTGAAGGCCGTAAATGGGACGGAGCCGTAAGCTCAAATATGTTCCCATTCCGGCCCGGGTTTATCCGGATAGCCAGTATGGAATGCAGCCAAGAGTTCTGGTGCATCCAAGTTGAATGCAGGAACCCATTGGTACTGATCACCGGTATGAGACCAACCAAACCACTCAATGTAGTAACGAAGAGGGAATGTAGTAACGAAGAGGGCAACGGCGGTAATGCCTGTCAATCTTGGAATTGAGGATAGCCACAAGTTCAAAGTGTTCATCGCCATCAATGATTTCGACGGGACCAGGCAGAGGTTGTTTGCGGCCTGGGAACGGGTGCGGAAAGTGCGGTTCAAGCGTTGAGATGTGGAAAACGTGATGAATGTGCGAGAGGGCTTTCAGAAGCCGGATGCGATAGGAAGAGCTGGAAGTCTCCTCAATGACTTTGTAAGGACCCAAATGTGTCTCGGAAAGCTTTTCCATGGGTTGTGTTGTAGTGATGAACTCTGTAGAAACAAAGACTTGGTCTCTGACCTTGAGGGGAGGAGTCAACAGTAAGAACTGAAGATCCAGGGCAATGCTACTCTACTTATATACCTATGAGGACAATAGAGTAGCTAGAACAATAAGAACAATAGACACAATAAGATGGCTATCAAGACAATAGAGACAATAGAGACAATAAGATGGATCACTGGTTGGGAGATTCAACATTTTCAGCACAATTTATAGTGAAAAATGTCGCTTGTTTTTCAGACATTTTTCAGTGAAAAAAGCGGTGAAAAATTCAAATCTTTTTCACCTCTTTTGAGCTTCCTTTTGAATTTTTCACCTCAAACTCACAAAATAGTGAAAAAGTTTTGAGTTTTTCACTACCTTTTTCAGTGAAAAATGTCTGAAAAACAAACATCATTTTTCACCGTAAATTGTGCTGAAAAACTTGAATCTCCCAACCAGTGGATGTCAAGACAATAAGATTGTTATCAGGACAATAAGATCCCGATCAGAATCGGATAGGATCAGAGAGATCAGAGAGATCAGATAGGATCAGATAAGGAGATCAATGATCACGGATCACAGAGGATCAGATCAGATCAAAGATGCGAGAATGTCACAGTCCATTCACATACTCCAACACATCCTTCACTTTCTGAGGTACGGGCTGATCCGTAATAGTGGAAATCTTGTCCAGCACCATGCGGAAACCATCGGGCGACAGGATGTAGCCGAGGTACTTGCAAGTGGTGACGCTGAACTCGCACTTGGATAGCTTGCAGAATAATCCAGCTTCGTGAAGGTGGTGAAGCACCTCGCAGACGTGATCCGTATGATTAGCCGGATTGTCGGAAAACACCAGGATATCATCCAAGTATACCACAACGTAAACATCCAAAAGATCTGCGAAGAGGGTGTTAAGGAAGCACTGGAAAGCAGCTGGTGCGTTAGAGAGACCTTCCGGAACGACCCGGAAATTACAGGAGCCATAACGGGAACAGAAAGCGGTTTTGTACTCGTTGCCAGCGGCGATGCAGAGCAAGTGATAGGCGTGGCGTAGGTCCAGTTTGGTGTAAGTACGCGCCTTTCCAAGAGCATCGAGGAGATCTGCAATCAGAGGAAGCGGATAACGATCCTTCTTCGTGATGTGATTCAATCCACGATAGTCAACGCAAAGCCGGAGACTTCCATCTTTCTTCTTAGCGAAGAGAATTGGAGTGCCATGGGAGGAACAAGACAGATAGATGAAATCTGCCTTGAGGTTCTTGTCAAGGAACTCCCGAAGCGCAGTCAGCTCAGTTGCAGAAAGGGAATAGATGGGGCCGACCGGAAGCGCTGCGCCATCAACAGTCTCAATCTTGAGATCAAATTCACGATAAGGCAGAAGATTATAAGCCTCTGATTCAGAGAAGACATCGGCGAAGTCGTGGTACTCGGCCGGAATGCCGGACAAATTCGCAAAGTCCGGCTTGGCCCCAGCGCCAAAGCCGTTAGTCTCGTCGACCGGAGATGTGCGGAGCGTATACTGGACGGTGCCTTTATCGCGAATAATCGCATGGAAGGCAGCTACATTGACCATAGACACTAGTTGGGGGCAGAAGTGAACGGACGAGGCGTAGTTGCTCAAATGGAATCTCCATAGAAGGAGCAGGTTCGAGTGAATCACGTCAGTTCCGAAAGTTGGGGGTATTGGCGAGGTGGCTGTAAGACATTGAGCCAAATTAGGTTGAGTTGAAAATACTGTTATATCTGTATCTAAAAAGGCCAGAAGGATGGAAGGCCGGAAGGACATAAAGGCTGGAAGGACGGATAAGGCCGGAAGGACAGATAGGGCTGGAAGTGATACCACATAGAGGATCGGGTACACCAACTGACTTGGCTCAATGATGAAGGAAGCAGAAGTCAGACCACGGAGCAATGCAGAGGCAAAGCACATTAATTTTCAACTAAAGATACAGTAGATCATAATACGTATTTATACTAAATATGGAGATAGTTCTAATGTGGAAAGAAGTATGTTAAAGACAATAAGAACAATAAGAGAGAAGCATAGTTGCATAGGTCATATATTTGATTTGGAGAACACTCAGAAGACCTTCATTGCGAAAACCCCAAAGGTTATGCATCAACGGAACTAGCTGGACGCAACAGGAAGTTGGTTAGGACACAACATCCGTAAAGATGGCTGTAGCTGGAATGGCCAGAAGCAGCCGGAAAGGATCAGAAAGTGCATGGTCGTAACAGGTTGTGGGAAAGGCATTGAAGTGAGGAGCCAGTGATAGTAGACAGAAAGAGGCTGAGGAGTTCAGCACTGAGCAAACATCTTGGCGCTGCGTAACAGTGTGTATGGGATGGGATGGAAATTGCGACGTGGGTTGTGTGGTCAGATGTTATAGTGTGTAAAGGCGGCACTGTCTTATGTGGCCTGGGTCTGGAATCTGAAGTCCGCCAGACGTGTATAGCAGGCAGGTGGGGTAAACGGGGGTGCGCGACAATGGAGGGGTGGGTGGAGCGCTGCGCATCCGATGAGCGGGGTGTGTGTGGTTGTGTGGATTTGCAGTGGAGCCTGAGGAAGGCACGCACGTTTTCGCCCCTGGTGCACAGCCCATGCACACCCAGGAGCATCCGGTTTGTTGGAGTGTGTAAAATGGACCGTGACATTCTCGCATCTTTGATCTGATCTGATCATCTGTGATCTAATCATTGATCCTCTTTGATCCCTTCACATCTGGTCCCTTGTTCCATATATAGATACTCCCTTGTTCAGATATGGATGTTCCCTTGTTCCTGATATGGACATCTCTTTGTAGTTCCCTATCTAGCTTTCCCTTTGTACCTCGTTCTAGCTATTCCTTTGTTTCCATTCTAGCTACTCCCTTTGTTCCTGTAGGTATATAAGTAGAGTAGCATTGTCCTGGATCTTCAGTTCTTACTGTTGACTCCAGGCAAGTAGTTTTATCTCATGCAATCTACCAGAGTTCTTACTGTTGACTCCAGACCTCTGTGCTTGCCTGTTAAACACATTCTATCGAAGGAGAACCCGGCGGATCCACGGGGTGTGTCCGAGTGTATCTATAGCTTGCTGCTGACGACTTGGCGCTCAATTGAATATCCCTGCTAGTGTCATGTATACTTGTCACTAGCTGTTGGTTGAACGACACTCTACACCCTCTGCCACGCTTCGACAATGCTGGTGAGGCTCTTGCCGCTGACCCTGCCTCGGCCACCATGCCCCTTCTGCTGCTAGTGGTGTGATCACTGGCACTTGTGTTTTCCTCGAGTGTTTTGTGCCTGGGGTTGTACAGCCTGGTGTCAATGCATTCTGGCGCTTGGGTGCATTCGCTGATTTCTGTGCGTCTTTTGTCCTCGCAGTTGGCGCTGTGGTGCAGTTTGAGGTGCCCGCTGCTGCCTGCAGTAGGTCGTTGTACTCCCTCTCTATATGTCGTGTAGACATTTTGCGGTGTGTGCCTCAATGCTCGCTATCTTTCTCGTTGTGGAGCCGCATGCTCTTGGTGGCTTCCTCCTTGAGCTTCTTCTTGTACTCCTCGGCTCACTTCTCCTCCTGGGCTCTAAGGTGCTTCAACTTGTATACAATCTTCACCTTGCAGGCCACTGCCTCCTTAGCTGGGGATGATTCCGTGTCGACTTGTTCTGCGTCATTTGCTTCTGTGGGATCGTTGCTGTCATCGTCCTCATTGATCACTGTGTTTTGCTGATCCTCATCCTGCTGTTGAGTCTTGTCCTCGTCTAGATTCATACCATTGTCCTGTGCTAGGGCTGATGCTGGCAAAGATTCCACAGCCTTGCCTTTTCCTTTCTGGCTTGCCGTGTTACGTGGTTGAACATCTAACATGCCTATCGTGTCATCAAACTCTTTGCCTGGTTCTTGCGTGGCCTCGCATTCTGTGTGTCAAACCACTAATAGCAGTGCCGTTGCCTTCTTGTGAGCTGCTATGTCGACTGCTTTATAGCATGCTGAGTGTGGTTTCGCCTCGAACAGTGAACAACAATAGAGTAGCTAGAACAATAAGAACAATAGAGAGAAATCAAGAACTGTGATAGGAGGCAGGACAGGACATGCATGTAGCAGTGGGCGGAAAAGGGAGGCTGGGCCGTAAGGCACAGCGTGGTGGCACATTGTCAGCACAGAGCAGATTCCGGGTTCTGAGGTGACGAGGGCGACTGAAGCACGAAGAGTTCCAAACGAATAAGCCTGGAATTTAGACTAGAATAGTGTAAAGTACAGGGAATTAACTACAGCTTATATACTAAAGTCCCTAGGGGTTGTAAATTAAGGTACAGTGTCCCAACAGCAACAGACAAGATTAATGCAAAGTAAATGAAGGGGTATATGAACATAGAGGGGGCGATCGGGAGCCCGAAGGTCGGGGAACCGATCGAAACCGTTAGGGATCCTAAAACAGTATCCTGGTTCGATTGATCAGATAGTTGATCTGATCAATGATCGGGTTGTTCGGGTTGTTTGGGTTCTGGAATAAATGAAAAGACGTTCATGACATACATAGAATGGATGCTGAAGCCCAGTGAGAAAGGTGTCGAGCCGTATCGAGCGAGAAAGAGCGAGAGCGAGTGGCTTGATCTTGCTCGATAAATTCGAGCATATATCAATTTCCCTCGATAAATTTGATGGGACATTGAGCGGGATCGAGGGACGTCGAGTGAATCGTGTATACATCATTATTTTCATTATTCATGCTATCCAGCGTCTTCGAGGCACAACGAGGCACCTATATTCACAGAATTACCATAAATGGCAAACTACTGGACTACGCTACCCTGCTCCCCGCCGCCTGAAAAAACCCTCGTAATACCTCCAGAACACCCTGGTAGTCTGAAAGTAAACCAATCTCCATCATCTCCCGTGTCGCGTGTCAAGCTGTCGCCATGGCGAGCTGGAAATGGCAGTCAGCGACTCGTAAATACAAATTACTTGGCAGGTAAAAGGACATACATTGCCTTCGCGTTGGCCTTTGCTGTCGAAGATGTGTTATTCCAGTGCTAGCACACGATTCAGTCAGCTTCGGAAAGGGAGGAAGATGCCTCTCGTACCTGTTCTTTCGGCGGTGCCGATAATACTGTTCCGTAGGCGGTAAAAGCGGGGCGACTGCCGTGATGCTTGTCGATCCACTCAATGGAACACAGATTGCTGGAATATCGTCAAGCACGGAAACCGAGGAAAGGCGTAGTAGTTACATACCGTGCCGTCAACCTGTTTGTTGCGGTCATCTTAGGTTCCTTTGGGGCCACGGACCGGTGCGGGAGCTGGCATGGATGCAGGAATGGGGGGTGGGGGGAGGCACTTGCACCATCAGGAAGGCCGACTGGATAAAGGCAGCATGGGTGGCTGCTGCATCCACCGGATCGAGAACCGCGAGGGAGGCGGCTGCTGCATCCACCGGATCGGGAACCGCGAGGGAGGGCTGCCGTGGATGCAGTAACGACAGACCGGTGCTGATGGAACAACGGGGCTCGGGGTCTACATGATTTTCGCCGGTGAGGGCTGCGGGTATTTGAGGAGTAGGTGGAGGGAGGGGCAGCCAAAAGAACACCCCCGATCCTAGAGATAACAGGTCAGAAAAAGGAAGCCGTGATTATCATATATCAGACTTACGGTATACCCTCGGACATGGGAGCCGTGGGCGGTGCACTACCTGCGGGATCGGAGGACACTGGGGGGTCCCATCTTCGAAAATAAACATGAGATTCGGCCGTAATTGTCGCGCAGGAGACTTACAATGGATTAAGTTGCTGATTAAAAAACGAAGACAGTCATCAGTGTATGTAGTGCGAACTTCAAAGAAAAACTCACTATCAAGTTGTCGTTGTCCAGCTTGATCTTCTTGCGATGTTCCGGTGGCGGTTGGGAATCAGCTGCGCGAGGCTGTTTGGCTGTGGATCCGCCCTTTTTTGATGTTTCCTCGAGGCCGTGAGTAGAGTACCACGACGAGTAGTTGGCTGTCGCATACGCCTGGGCCTTCCAGTTGTCAGCGCAATACCGTAACTCGGGAAATTTTCGACACATCTCGTCATTATACAGGGTGGCGACGTCGAGGCCCCGCCTTTCCCCATGTCCGTGGAGCGATCCCCTTCTTCACAAAGCTCAAACCAGATCTGCTGTGCTACTTGGCAATAGCAGTGCATCGGTACCCATCTACCCGCCTCCCCGTTCGCATTCCTCGATGTATTTCATGCGCACATTGACCACCCTGCGAGACCAAGGATGCACCGCGCGGATTAGGGCCCGTGTGATTGATACACCACTTGTATCACCCTTGAAATCTTCACGCGTCCAATATTGCACAAGGGGAAAGTCTTCTTGGGCTAGCGGTAGAGAAGGTCCGTGTAATTGAGCCTGATCGGTGGCGGGTATGGGCAAACTGAAGGGGTTGGATGTCAAAGCAAGAAGAGAGGGTACGGCATTGGCGAGCTCGTGTGTAAGCTTCTCTGAATTCCGCGGCTGTCAGATGGAGGGAAAATCTGAGAGAACGCGGTCACGTACTTGATTGAAGTTATTTGAGCGTGTAAGATGCCATTTTTCTTTTTCGAGGTTCTGCAGACGAAGCTCGAGATTTTGCAAATAGGAGGAGGAGGACCGGTGGCTCAAGGAGGCGGCTGGGCTGCTTGACCGCATCCAATCTGTATTGAGAGGAAAAGGTCGGTGAATGTCAGATGATCCAAGCATGGAGTCACCATACATGGAGGAGCTCGCCGGGCTGGAGCCCCCCGACATGTAGTTTTCTCCATGAAAGTGGGAGGAAAGTCGCCTGAGTCAGGGAAAGAAATTGTCACCGAACACATGACTGTAATCACGTCACCTTGCCGACATCACCAAGCAAGCGCGACTGCTGCACCGACGCACTCAGCAATTTGCCTCAAACATGGCTGCTCTCCAGCCAAATCAAGTTCTTTGCTATTGCACTAAAAGATGTGGTGGTCCAGCGGGCCCCGGCACCCCTCGAGCTTATTCGACGCGTAATACTCATATGCGCGAAGATGCAGCGTCTCTCTCGGCCGAATTTACAAATTCTTTGGCTAACAGCAGCCGACTTGCGGGAGGGCCTGGAGCCAGACCTGTCAGGCTGGCTTCCGAGCTGGAATCTGGTTCCGGCGATGGCCCGAATACAGACACACCAAATCATAAGCGTATCCGTCGCACTCCCATTAATGCTCCTATCACGAACAACTAGTTTGAGCACCAGTAATTTGGTAAGTACCACAGTTTTGAGGTTCCAATTTTTTTTTGTTTTATTTATTTTATTTTGGGCAGCCGGATCCGCAATTTGTTGCCGTAGATGATTCTGGTGCCTCAGACTTGTCGTCCCATATGCAAGGCAGCCCCGATCCGTCCCTTGGCCCTTTCGTCGAGCCGGGTTCACAAATTCTTACACCACTTCTCCACCACAAAGTCTTTCTCATGACGACGAGCCCGAAAATCTACAGTACCGCCGCGACGCGAGGACGAGCTTCCTCAGCTTCCCGATGACCCACCTCAGCTTCCAGACAGCCCACCTTCTTCTGGTGACAATGACCCAGACCCGGGCCTCCTGCAGCGGATTTCATTTCGCCAATCGACGACATTCGAATTGCGAACAAATTCATTGACTGCTTAAAAGCAGCTTCGCTCGATAATGAAGATGAAGCTCTCCCACCCGATCTTCTGGAGCAGCTTCGTAACCCGCCACAACAACCCCTGTCCCTCGATAACCCAGATCACCGTCTCTCCCTCGACATCTTTCTTTCTGTCAGCAATGCATCGGAGGAAACTTATAATAGTCTTCGGCTCGCCATACTTCGCCGTTATCCAGAGGACGACATCCTGACTTACCACCGTGTCAAGAAACTTGTCACTGAGCTCAGTGGAGTTACCTCCATCGTGCATGACATGTGCATAAATTCATGTGTCGGATTCACTGGACCATTTGCCCCGCTCGATGGCTGCCCACTCTGTGGGGAACCCCGGTATGAGCCCGGTAGAACTGCGAAGATTCCTCGCAAGCAGTTCCACACAATTCCCATTGGGCCACAGCTTCAGGCACTCTGGCGGACACCGGGGGCGCACATAATATGCGCTATCGTAAACGGTGTACCGAAGCTATTCTCGAGGAATTGCGCCAACAAAATGGGAAGCGCACATCACCGTATCGTGATTTCTTCGATGGCATCGATTATATCGAGGCCGTCCGTGCGGGTAAAATCACTTTGGACGACATGGTTCTTATATTCTCCATTGACGGCGCTCAATTGTATCGCAACAAGGCCTCTGATTGCTGGATTTATATCTGGGTAATCTCGATCTCCCCCCCGAGTTGCGCTACAAGAAACGCCACATTCTTCCTGGGGGATTTATTTCGGGCCCGCAGAAACCCAAGAACACCGACAGCTTTATTTATTCGGGCCTGCATCATGTCGCAGCCCTTCAGAAGGAGGGCCTGCGCATTTGGGATGCAGGAAGCCTTCGGGTTTTTGTTTCCAGACTTTTTCTCGCCTCGGCAGTGCAGATGGGCCGGGGATGGCAGCTTTGAATGGATGTGTAGGGCATCACGGCAAGTATTCCTGCCGCCTATATTGTCCTCTAATTGGGCGCCACAAGCCGGGAGGCACCCATTACTACCCGGCACGTTTGCGCCCAAGTTCCTTCACTGTCGCAGGTTGCGATCATCCCGATGTTGATTTAAATGTACTGCTCCGGGCATTTACCTCTGCAGAGGCGACCAAACGATACAACGAGAATCTCCTTCTTGTCTCGAAATCTCGTAACAAAACCCAGTACGAGAAACGGCGCCTGGAGACTGGCATTTGTAAGCCAACTATCTTCAGCGGAATTCATCCGGATCGAATTCTCGGTGTCCCGGGGGTCTTCGCGCTCGATATTATGCATCTTCCAGCCCTAAATCTTCCGGATCTCTTCATACCCCTGTGGCGTGGCTCATTCGACTGCGACCCGAGCGACAGCACAGATCTCGGGAGCTGGCCATGGGCTGTATTGAAAAATCCGACCGTCTGGAAACAACACGGTGAGCCTTGAAATTATTATCAACTTTTGAATAGACTTAACTCGCTTTCTAGGACTCCTAGTTGCGCAAACACCATATATCCCGGGCTCCTTTGACCGACCACCACGCAACCCTGCAGAGAAAATTTCAAGCGGCTATAAAGCTTGGGAATTTCTATTATATTTCTTTGGCCTTGGCCCTGCTCTATTTTATGGTCTTCTGCCAGACGAATACTGGATGCATTATTGCAAATGTGTTCGAGGCTTTCGCATTCTGATGCAGGAGGAGATACTACCCTCCGAGTGGCTGACGCACACACTCTGTTGACACAGTTCTCGGACGACTTTGAACTGAAGTATGTCCAGCGCCGTACGGATCGCCTTCACATGGTTCGTCCCAGCATCCATACAGCTTCCCATTTTGCCCCAGAGACGGTCCGCGTCGGTCCTGGGATCATCTACTCCCAGTGGGGCATGGAGCGCACCATTGGGAATCTCGGCGAAGAAATTAAACAGCATCAAATGCCTTTGCCAATCTGGCTCAACGAGGAATTCGCCGGTGCCAGGTGAATGCGTTGAAGGCCATGATTCCAGACATCGAGCCTCCGGAAAACCCACTGCCACGCGGTGCCGCAGACCTTGGTGGCGGCTATGCTCTGCTTCGCGCGATGGACACGACATCTCGTAATGTTCGGCTGTGTGAACATCGCGCAATCGTCACATACCTCGAGGCCAATGGTGGCACATTGACCCGAGATACAGCCAGTGTGATTCGATGGGCACGCCTGCGCCTTCCTAACGGACAGATCGCTCGCTCGAGATGGAAGGAGAGTTTGAAAGCCCTGGAAAATCTCCGGATTTCGCGGAATGTAAAGGTATACTACCGCATTCTTTACTCATACTTCCGAATTAACGAATTATTAGATTCAAGTCGATGGGAGTTCCTATATCGCGGAAATTCTTTTCTACATCCTTCTTCACATTAACGACGATGTACCTCCCAAAGCAGTTGCGATGGTATCGCTTTACGGCCCCCCACACCCGGGAATTCTTGCGGCGTCCTCGAATACTTACTGGACAGCTCAGCATCTTCGCGACTCCGCCATCCGAGTCATTGATGTGAATACAATCAAGTCGGTGGTTATGATGGCGCCGGACGAACGTTACAAGACACGATTCCACGACGGCACGGAAGTAGACCGATGGTATTTATGGAGAAGCCGGGACTCAAGCTCACTGAACGAGCGGGACTGGAGGAACTTCTTTCAGAGGAATAGATAATATAATTTTTTTATGCGCGCCTCGATATTATGTAGAAAGAATTGAGAATGACGTAGAAGTCTCGCACTCTTCGTCATGGACCCCCTCCTCCCCCGAATCTCCGGCCAACTCAACGAGTTTCTCACCGAGAAACCGCACATGCTCCTGCAGGAGGGAAGTGAGCATTCCGTGGCTCCTCGGCACCTCGCAAACTGCCTGCTCTTGACTTCGGCGTGCTCGAGAAGTGTCGCTCCCAGTGCCGCAACCTCCTTTTGCAAGACGAACAGCGTGGTCTGTGTCTTCTTCAATTTCCCGGTGATAACCGACGCTCTCCTCGCACTCGGTGCAGTTGTTCTTCGAGTTTGCTTGAGTAGGCCTTGTAATACTGCATTTCGCACTCGAGAGAGTGCTTTAACAGTCTCGCAGAGTTTCCCACTGTAAATATGAGTCTAAAATCAACGAAGTATACAGAGGACTCACTGCTTTTGTAAGGCTCTTGTGCGAGTTCCTCTGGGGTACACAAACTCGCGACCACCAGTTTATTGACGCGTATCTCATCACATGCAAGACAGCCATAGTAGTACCAGTGTTTTGTGGCATCCGATGGCTGAGGAAGGAGTTCGGGACGCTCTCCAGGGGCCCTATCAGGCTGAGGTGATACCAAGAGTCCCAGAGGAGAGCCCACACAGACATGCCAGTGGCGTAGAATGTCGCGACGTCGAAGACTTACAGATCTGCTGACCAAGATCAAATAGATTTGCGAGACGGAACATTTTGAAATATATTGAACGAGGGATATCGAGGGGGAGGGAAGGAAATTATTCAATGGATGTTTTCGCTCGATGCGGCTTGATACGGCTCGATCAAATTTGATGCATCTCGCTCTCGCTCTTTCTCGCTCGATCCGGCTCGACGCCTTTCTCACTGGGGTGCAGATCCTGTGGCCCCTCAGTTGCCTCATCGGTTGGGGTCCCATTCGAGTATCTTTCGATCCAAGACGCTCCCTCAGCGGAAGGGTTGTTGGAATATGAAGCCGCGAGCTTGAGCTTCCAGCCCTGGAATGGAGACTGGTTGACGCTCATGCCTCAGGGAGCCGATGATTATCCGTCTGGGTCAGGTCCCGGCTCCATTCAATCCTTGTCGCCACTACCCCAGGCATTCGAGTCTGACGTCCTCAATCTACCTGGCCACTCTTCGGATGCAGGCCACTCACTGTAGGGATAGATGCTCTGGGGACAGAGTGATCATCCCTTGCAGTGTAAGACTCAGTCGCAAGAAAGAACAGTAATGAACTTAAAATCCTTGTAGAACTAATTCTGCCTCCGAGTCTTATATCATCACCTCACCTCACCCTCTTTATAAAATTGAGCCTTCTGTCTGTCCGAAGCTGGATCTCCATATGGTTATATTGCGCAGCTGACATCTGATATCCATCAACCGGCATGAAGTAATTGTTATCTCTGCTTAATGCCGAGGCATGCCGTTATTGCCAACTGAATCACCCCTTTATTAAAATTATGTGTGTCTGTGTGTCCAGCCTCCGGCATCAATCCTCCGGCATCCTCTGATATTCAACCGTGCTCTTGTACGGTATCAGGAAAGCTGTGCCCTCAGCCCTGATGGCTGAGCAGCCCAACCCCTACATTCGCCCTCCCACATTATTGTACAACAAGGATGTGTAGCTAAGTAGGGAAGTAAAGTATTTAGTCAAAGAGGTAACGGTGTGAGAATATAAAAAATTGAAACCCTCAAACCCTTCCTTTCCTCACAAACCCAAGTTCCCACCTGCCTCCTCCTCAAAATCCAGCTCATCAAAGTTGCCAAAATTATCCTCGGGGAGAGCAATGTTGGCGGGGTCCATATACATGTCAATGAGTAAGTCCTAATGTCGTTGGTAGTGTTGGAGGTGGAATTAACGGTGTTGGAGGTGGAAGCCATGGCGGAAGATGTGGGTCCTGGACAAATGCTCGAACCTTTTGCCTTCCCTTTCCCTGTGGTCCCTTCTGCAGGTGTCACGATGGCTGGAGCAGCTGGCATCTGCACATCCTCTCGATGATAAAGCCTTCTGCTGGGAAGAACCCGCCTGTGGCGCATGCTGGGCTGCCGTGGGCTTCAATGCTGGTTTGGGAGCAGTCTCTGACAGAGACTTTGCCTTGATGTCGGCCAGTTCGTGCTCAAATTGTGCCTTGTTGTTCTCAGCTACGTGCTGAATGTGAAACTCCCTGAGTTCACGATCCAGACACTCCCGAGAGCATGCAGTAACACGTTCCATGGAGCGCAAGCTAGGGCGGCAGTAAGGTGATAGAGGCCTGGTGCTGTCATGGACCATAATGTGGGAGCAGCTGCGTCTGCGGGTGTGAGGTCTCCGAGTGTGCTATGCACTGCTCGTTGCCTCATGGCCCCTGCGAACCATCTGCACAAGTGATGGAACGAGCTTGGATGTACACGACAGATCTTCCATAATGGGGTTCTACATTACTGGAAGCAGCTTCTGAGCGAGACCAACACTCTCCCCACCATCCAGATCACCTTCTCTGCCACTCAAACTCGCTTCTGCACCATTGTTGGCAGGATACAAACGTTCCTCGGGGCTAGACTCTGGTGATTGATGTGCTCTGAACCTATCAAGAAAACACCAACACACAGAAGTGCATCGGAACGGAACAGAAGTGCTCGAGACGTGCACAGACGAGTATCAGACCCTGGTACAGGGCCTTATAAAAGGTTGCAGGGAATGGTATAGACCTCAGAAACGAGGAGAGAGTGTTGTGTTGTTTATATAAGTCCTTGGAACGAAGTCCAAGTACTTGAGCCTTGATCTGAGTGAACCGGAATGGAACCGGAACAGACAGGAAAGCTAGGGTAGACCCAAACAGACAGGAAGCACAGAGCGCGATGATGTAAAGCTTCTCAGCTATGAAAACAAACGAGAACGAGGGTGCTGGGGTTCTCCAAACGAGGTGGATGCCGATTCCAAATGTGAACAGTAACAGACAGTAGTGGGTTCCGATCCCAAGTGCTCCAGACAGTGGTGGGTTCCGATCCCAAGCTCTTTAACAGTAATGGGTTCCGATCCCAAGCTTTCCAACAGTAGTGGGTTCCGATCCCAAGCTCTTACAAACAACCCAAACAACCAAGTGCGTACTCAGCACAATCCCAACAGTTCCAGTCACTTTCAGACTATTCCAGACAAACGGCAAAGGCAGATCCCAAGGATCCGATCACAAAAGAAAAATTCCAAGCCAAGATGAATTCTAAGAGACACCTTGTTCGAACTCCCTGGTATCTGCCCAATTCGCAAGTTTCTGCCTACTAGCCGTGGGGTGATTCCGTGAAGTCGCCCAAGATGCCCCTGCTACTAAATACAAAGTTCTGAAACACATGACAAAGACCAAGAACAAGCAGAAATGAGTAATATAGTCTGTTTATCCGCCCTGACTGTGTATCCGTCGTAGAATTGTGTATCTGAGTCCTTCTATTGGCTGCCCATGTCGAGCACACCATCCTGGTGTGATCCAGTGCACATGTACAGTTGGTAATACGTGCCCCGCCCATCACAACCAACATCCTATGCTGATCCTGACTTGATAGTCCATTCCCTCCAATGCCAGTGCCTTCCTGTCTACTGGAACATCTGGAACCGAAGCTCCCAGTCTGTAGCTTTCCAGGGATACCGCATTCGAAGTAGTACTTCCCAGTATGGGTACTTGTTCCAGGAGCCGACAAATGTAGGTCCATGTGATCAGACCCTTGCTTAGTGACCATCCCTTATCCGGAATGCCCGGGATGGCGCGGAACCATCAAGATGTGATGTTCCCAGCCCCTTCCAGTGATCATATGATCATGTCCACAACACCACAACAGGATTCCAGTCCGTCCCGTCTAGTTCCGTGGGTGGGAATAGAGTAGACTTCATGTTCCACTTGATCGTTGGGCTACACATCTCCTACAGGTTTCAGAGCGAGCACATGCCAATGGTTCCAGAGTGTTCCTCCCCGTTCCCATCCGTACTCAGTGGTTCTGCCCAGCCAGCTACTTGGGAACCTCAGTACTGACGCTTCTGGAGCGTAGCCCGGCACATGTCTTGTCATGAAAACGCGAAAAAGTGAAGAACACATCTCTGATGAACGAGACCGATGCTCTCTCCTTACCACATGGATGATGCACATCACCTGTAATCGTCGACAGGGTACAACCAGTCCCCTCCTGTGGCAGAATGCATGGACGACCTCCCCTATTACTGTTTCCAGACGATCTCTCATGCCGGACGGACCTAGCCTGTGCCTGGCACCGACTCAGCGGATGAGGCAGAGCTTATCCTGACACTGCCTTCTCCTCCACTTCACATGACTCATCGACTAGCCGAGGCAGACTATTCATTCTCCTCCTGCCTTAATGCCGAGCACCTTCTGACGAGACCATGTCGGAAAAAGTCATTTTACTTGCAACGGATTGACACATTGAGACCTCAGGACAGCTTGAGACAGCTTGGAAGTCACAGCGGGGGGGGCCTGGAAGATCTTGCAAGCCATCTCAAGTCGCCTAAGGCTTGGAACAGTAGCCAGCAGTAGCCTGTTGTGGAGATAATCTGATGGTTATTAGACCCAATTTGATGAATCATGATGGTCCATGACGAGAAGCCGCAATTGTCTAGCCTATTTTATGGATATGTAGATACATGTCCTCGTCTACACAGTCAATGACATAAATACCCCTGGACGTCCACCAAGTATTGGGCACAGCAGAAGCAGATGTGTCCGCCCGCTGACGGACGTCCGCCGCATGTACACGTGGAGTCCAAATACTTTTGTTCTCGAATCGATATCTCATATCTTGGTAATCTTGAGTGGAAAGTCAAACTGTGAGGTAGAATGCTCGAGTTGTTAGTTTCTGCTAAGGAGGCGGACATATCCGCCCGCTGAGGTAACAGGCCAGAGATGCAAAAAAAGCGAAGCTCGTGTAAACCAGGGAGTAAGGACAAAGTTGTACATGAATGATTTCAAAAAGTAGGTACCGGTAACAGTCCATGGGATAGGTGACCACGTGGTGGACACATCCGCCGCTCCCAAAGTCGTTATGTGAAAGGCAAGGTGAGAATATAATCCATAAATATGGTTCGTACCTGGCCCATATGATGTTCAGAAAGGGCCGAAACACTGTATCCCCGTAGAATGGCAGCCATGGTGCACAACACCCATACACCACAATCGTGGCCATTGGTTTGAGATGGCGCGCCCTAGAATATGGATTTATGGATTAGTCGGGGATCACAGTGCACAATTTAAATGTACCAGTTGGAACAAGGGTTGAGCAACCCAAGCCTCTGATTAAGTGCACAGGTGAAGTGAATGATTGTGCCAGTTCGCCAGCAAGGTGAGGTGGGTAATTAACACCTGATAATACCACAAATCGCCTCTAACTAGAGGGTACCATGCCCCCCCAATGGTACCCACTAGTTATAGGCAAACTGCCTGTGCCACGGAAATGCCATGGCAGGGGTGCCATGGCGGCCACCCAACGGGTGGCCAGGGAGAAAAATGGGATTTTGGCCACCTGTGCCACTGATTTTGAAGGGTTTTGGCAGGGGTCAGTAAAGCGTGATTTTGTGACAAAATAGTGCCATAGCTGCCACCAAACCTTTAGACCCGGATCAGTACCAAAAATGTGACCCAATTAGTGCCATGTATGTCACGGGTCAATTTTAGCAGGGTCAGTAAATTTTGTGACCGGGTTAAATAGCCACCCGTGCCACGGGTCAATTTTAGCAGGATCAGTAAATTTGTGACTGGGTTAAATAGCCACCCGTGCCACGGGTCAATTTTAGCAGGATCAGTAAATTTTGTGACTGGGTTAACTGGCCACCCGTGCCACGGGTCAATTTTAGCAGGATCAGTAAATTTGTGACCAGGTTGATTAGCCACCCGTGCCACAGGTTGATTTTTGCCAGGATCAGTAAATTTTGTGACCGGGTTAATTAGCCACCGTGCCACGGGTCGATTTTAGCAGGATCAGTAAATTTGTGATGGGATTGATTAGCCACGTGTGCCATGGGTCGATTTTAACAGGATCTGGAAATTTTGTTAGGTTGATTAGCCACAGGTGCCACGGGTCGATTTTTGACAGCATCAGTAGGTAGGTGAGTAGCCATTTGTGTCGCAGGTAGGTTATCAGACAACCTGTGGTCCGCTGATTCAGCTATTGGCGTCACCAATCACTTGAAAAGCCTTGAAAAGCAACCTCATCATTTTCGGAGACATTGCCACCAGTGCCACCAATCACTTCCAAAACACTTGTAATTTTCAACTGACATTGCCACCAGTGCCACAGATTACTTACCACCACCACGCAGAGGGAACGAAAACAGCATTTATTTCTTGCGTGCATGTATGTAAAACAAAAAAAACAACAGGCCCAAGCAGGCGTTGTAGTAGTATGGGTTGGAAAAAAAACGCGGGCGGCCGGAAGGAGAAGGCAGCAAGGAGAACGAGAAGGTGGAGCGGAGATTGGCGACTACGAACTATCTTCGTCGTCGTAGTCGTCCTCGTCAATCTCCTTGGCGGACTTCGGCTGGTGCTTCCTCTTCGTCTTGGGCTTCATCTTACCTGACGCAATGTCAGCTGCGATGTCCGCCTCCATCCTCTGCTTCGCCTCGGCAGCAGCCTTGAGGTCCTTCACCCTCTTTTCCTGCATGCGATCCCAGCTAGAGGTGCCGGGGCCAGTGCTGCCACCAGCGACCGCATTGCCACTGCCACCACCAGCGACCCCACTGCTACCACCGGTGCCACTGCTGCCACCAGCGACTGCATTGCCACCGGGGTGCTTCCCTCGGGCTCGTCGTCATCAGTGGCCACAAACTCGGCACTCCTGTGGCCGGTTGAGTGGGCGAAGGGCTTGCGCTTCTTCTTCTTCGGCGGCTCCTCTTGTTCGCCGTCGGCGCCCCGCTTCCGTTTTTCCCATGCTGTCTTCCTTCCCCTTCTGCTTCTTCTCCTTCGTCTTGTCCTTCTCCTTCCCCTTCCCCTCGGCTTGCTTCGCCTTCTTCCCACCCCGACTTCTTCCCCGAACCGCCCTCCTGCAATTCGCCCTTGTCCTCCTGCCGCTTCCGCTTCTTCCCCGCAGCAGGCTCGGGATCGTGTCGGCATCCGTCTCCGCTGCGTCTGGCTCCTCCTCGGCCGACTTCGGCTTCGCTGTCGACCCCTTGCCTTCCTCGATCGCTTCCCCGAGGGTCTCGCTAGAATCTCGGCCTGCAGTGCAGGGTCCGTTGGTTCGAAACGGCATGCGCCAGACTTGAGGCGCTGCCAAAGCGCGACAATGTGGCCGGCGCCTCCAGCCTTGAAGTTGGAGGGCGCCACAAAAGTAGTGCCCTCTGGCCAGCCGACCAACGTCCACCCAAGGCCGCCTTGGATGACCTGCTCGTAATCCTTGTAGTTCATTTTGACGTTGGGGTTGTTGGTTTTATTGCCTAAACAGGAAATTAGTAAAATCAAGAGGCAATCAGAAACGCACGAAGGTCGCTCTCGATCATCTTTGCCACCTCCGACCTGCGCACAGTGAGATCGGCAGGCATGGTGTCGCTGGAAGTAGGGCCGCGGCGGTGATGCCCTGGGCGCCCAGGTTTGTCCAGCTGTCGTACTTCACCAAAAAACCACCGGGTCGATCTTGTAGACCTCCTGAAGGAACTTGAAATTGGGGGGTCGCCGAGAAGCTCGGGGAAATGGTGTCGTTCGCATGCCCACCGGCCAGGACACCAAATGCCCGTGCCCCCGTGCGGTGCTGAAGAAGATCCATCTGAAATACAGGTCAGCCATGGCTGCCATGGATGCCACAGTGCCACTGGTGCCACAAGAAAACCCAAAACTTACCTCCTTCGAAATATTGGAGGCGACCGCACCCGCATCCTTGGCAGCAGAGCTGTTGGAGGGGCGAGTGCCCTTACTCTTGCTCTCTTGGTATGCCAGGTAATCCTTCTTGAGCTGCACGAGGTCGTCGGCAGACCACGCATCGGCGCCCTCGGCCTGAACAATCTTCTGCACCTCTGGCATTTGGATGCGCTCCCCTTTCTGCTTCCCTATAGTTGCACGGTCAGCATCTTCAACGAATAACGAGAAAAGTAGGTCCTTACCAACGTTCATCTCCTTCATCCGCTTCCAGACCTTCGCCGAGAACTCGTTGTAGTCGCGCCCATCTGTGTACCTGGTGACGTGCCCAAGCCGCTGCTTCACCTCGCGAAGCGGAATGTTGAGCTGCTCCGACAGCTCCGCCGCACGAGCCTCAAGCAGGTCTTCGAATTCCCCGACCTTCTCATCGAGGATCTTGCGCGCGGCCTTCAACTCTTTCCCCTTGAGCACGCCGTATTCTTCTCCGCCGTGGACTTCCCCTTCTCAGCCCTCGGGCGCCTGGGTGGCTGCACGGGTGCCCCGGGATGTCTGTCGGTAGCTCTGGCCTCCGGGGTTATGTTCCCCGCTGCTGTCGTCGTTGTTGTTGTCCTGTCCTCGTCCTGTCCTGTCCTCGTTGCTGTCCTTGTCGTCGTTCTCGTTGCTGTCCTCGTTGCCGTCCTTGTTGCTGCCACTGTCGTCATCGTCATCTTGGCGGTCCGGCTCCTCATCCGCACCCGCATCCACACCATCGCCAGACGCCAAGCCCTTGTCGGTGGTGCTGGGGGGTGGGGACTTGCCCCGTTCTTCGGTGGCAGAGGTGGATGCTGATTTGGTGGCAGCGGTGGACGGGGACTTGGGACGTGGGGGCGGGGAGCGCTCGGTCTCGGGACGTGGGGACACAGTGCGCTCGTCCTCGGAACGCGGGGACACGGTGGCTCGTTCTCGGAACGGGGACACGGTGCGCTCGTTCTCAGAGCGCGGAGATGTGGCACGCTCGCTCTCGGGACGCGGGGATGCAGTGTGCTCGTTCTCGTGGGGGGGGATTGAGACACGGATCGGGCGCGGTCTTCGGGCGTGTCATTTCCATCGCCGGCATCGTCCTCGTCCAGCGCAGCACCCTTGTTGTGGTGCCAGAAGGAAGGGTGCCCCGAGATCAACCTCCTCCCCGGGTAGGACATGAGCTCGTCGAGGGGGAGCTCCTCAGACTCAGACTCGGACTCGGACTCAGGGGTGGTGGCTTTTTGGCGGTCGCTCTGCGCTTTGACGCCCTGGTCTTAGATGAACCTGGCAGCGTTGCCACTGGCGGGGGTGGAGATGGGGCAGCAGGTGCGGCAGCTTTGGCCTTGGCCCCCCTCTTCGGTTTGGCAGGGGCAGGTGCGGTGGACCGCGTACTTCTGCGCAAGGGGCTGTTCATTGGCAATGCTGGCCTTCCAGTTATTGGATATTTGGGGGGCATCTGAAAATAAATACGGTCAGAATAACTGCTCCCAGCTCCAAACAAGACTTACCGTTCCAAATCCGACAGTATTTTGAGCTTTGGCGGCAGTGGCACTAGAGTCGTGGATGGAGAAGACTTTGATCGCCGCATCGCGGTCACGTGCTTGTTCTGATCGGTGGCACTGATGGCAGGGTGCCCGCACAAAGCAGCAGATGGCACCCGTGGCACAAAGAGTAATTTAGACGTAAAAATTCGGTGTGGTGCTATTTAGCTGTCAGCCTTTGACTCTCCCTTCACCTTCCCCAACCCCGCCACTGTGCTTCAAAATCCCGGTGTCGCCAAAAATGAAAGGTTTTTGTGGTTTTTTGGCTTCATGCCACCAATGCCACCAAACGGCTCTGACGTCCTTCAGCTTCACAAGGCTCTGCCATCCATGCCACCGGCTTCTCGACATCCACGGCTGCCACCATGGCTGCAGCAGCCATTGGCTGTGAAGATTTATCTGAGCCGGACAGTGGCACTGCCCCGATCACTCCTCTCTCCCGCATTCCACCATCTTCGGCCAACAACGGAGCTCGACGCTCCCTCTCCAGGGGCGACCCCTTCCAGGACCCTCGCCCCTCTGCACACCAACGTCGGACGAAAGTCGCTGCAGCAGCCGGGTCTATTGCTGCCAGATTCAAGGTCCGGAAAGTACGCATTGCATCGACAGGCTGGATCGGGCTGCAGGACCACGGCATTCCGCCTGACGCCGCCACTGGGGAGCACGACCCAGTTGGAATCGTTCACTCGTTGGAGACGTTCTTTGGACCGGACGCAACGAAGCCGGGGTTCACGTTGGTCAAAGCACCCAAGGATGCTGGGTGCGCCCTTCGTTCTTTTTTCATCTCCTTTTCTTCTAGGACTCACCGCTCTTCAGGAATCCGCGCCCCATTGTCGACTCTGAAAAGCGCGTCTGCGCTGTGTACGGAGGCATTCCAGACACCCCCAACTTCATGCGAGACGTCCATGACCCAGCGGTGGAGGCCATGGAAATTGCACGGGCTCAGGCTTCACTGTCTGAGTCTCGTCTTTACCATCGGCGCGGCAACTGGGCCTCGCTCACCACGGGAGCCACCCACGGGACTGGTCGCGATGAGCCTGGTGACTTCGTCAACGGGATTATCAACACCGCCGTCATTCTCGCCCTGGTTAGCAACGCTGCCTTCATTGACCTTGCCGAATTTGGCTCAGGTGGTTCCTTCTCCTCCTCTTTAAGCCCATGCTCATCCCTTCAGGCCTTTTCTCCATCTGGGCGCCGCACCTCTTCCAGTTCTATATCGACTACATGGGTTCCTTCTATCTCAAGAACCCCAAGCTCCAGCGGCCCTTCGTCAACAGCATCTGGTCGGCGTGTACCTTCAACCTCGGCCCTCGTACCTGCGCCTTCGGGCACCGCGACTTCGCCAACCTCGCATACGGGTGGTGTGCAATTACCGCTCTCGGCACGTTTGACTATACGAAGGGCGGGCATCTCATTCTTTGGGACTGCAAGCTCATCCTGGAGTTCCCACCGGGATGCACGATCCTCATCCCGAGCGCGGCCATCTTCCACTCAAACACCCGGATCGCCGAGCACGAGACACGGTATTCATTCACCCAATACACCGCAGGAGCGCTCTTCCGATGGGTCGAGCGTGGATTTCGATCTGAGAAGGACTATATTGCTACGCTGACGGCGGAGGAGATTGAGGAGGAGCGTAAACTCGGGTTGGAGAGGGCTGCGGCGGGGGCTGCTTTGTTTTCTACGTTGGATGAGCTGAAGGCTGGCTGGGTGTAGAATTACTTGTTTCCTACGCAATTTCTTGGACGTTTAGTTATTTTGCCACCAATGCCATGTATCTTGCCACACTGGGTCACAAATTTTGTGATGAATGCCATGAGTGCCACCAAAAAATGTGATGAACTGATCTTGCCACCCATGCCACCACCGGACTTGCCATAAAAGTCGTGATCGCCAACCCTAGACGCGTGATCGCCAACTCTAGACACACAACAACTCGATAACGGGTCTTCCTCAAGCCATAATTTAAAAATCTGAGGAAGCCAATTTGAGTTTTAACACATACGTGGGTCCAGGAATATTTTTGCATTACTTCTAATTTCTACATCGAGATTTGTGTTTGTACATGAAACGGTCCAAAATGTGCCATATCTGCATATAGGTACCCCACTTCTCTTCTCTTACCACGACACACTTTTTTCCAACTTTCACAAATATGAAAGATTCTCACATGTTGGTCCTTCCTTGGTCCCCTGCACATGTCTGGGCGTCTTATTGGTCTTTTTAGCCCGAATGTCCCAAAAATGCCACCTGTGCCATCACGTACCCTGCTGCTAGACGTCTTGCTTGTGCAAGATATCGTGAAAAGTGAGTTATGCCTTAATCTTCAATGCCTGACCAAATTTTGCAGGAAAAAGGAAGAACTGGCGGAGAAATCTCGTATCAAGATGAAAGAGTATCTGGCCGTCTTGTTCCCTGTTACACTGCTCATATAAACCTAGATATCGCCAGAGGATCAGGATGACCCAGTTCGTGCCCAAGAGTACCAAGAACGTAAAAAGGCCGGGAATGATGCTACCAGCAAAAGTAATGGTGACCATTTATTGATACGAACTAACACATGCGCTACAGAAACAGGAGGTTCCTGGCTTACAAAAAAAGGGAAAAAGGCTCGAGAATGCCACCAAAAGCTAGGTCATGACAAGGCTCGCAAAAGGCTTGTGAGAGGAGCGAGGAGAGAGCAGGGAGGGATTATGAGCTGGAATTGGCGATCTTACAGGCAAAACATCAGGATGAGATTCAGATGAAGGTTGCTGACGCCATGTGGAGCCCTGGTCAAGCAGGGGTAGTCGTTACCAGCGTGAGGATGGCTATACAGCTTCCGAGGGTAGTGATTTTTGTTTGTTGTGTTCGTGGCAATAGTGGCATTCAGTGTGTTCAAGAGTTAAGTGGCACTGGTGGCACCCCACAAAAACGCCCCAAAGAACTTAGCCGAGCACCGCCTTTCCAATCCCGTGACCAAAAGTTGGCCGCTATTGCTTCTTCTTCTTCCCATCTCCCCGACGGCCCTTCCTGCGCTTCTTGCCACCTGCGTTAATGTCATCCCCCAAGCCTCGCCGTTGCTCTCCGCCCTTTCATGCAGACCCCAACACCACCAAGGCCACCGCAAAAGTCTTCTATCTCGTCACCAGCCCTGCTGCTGGATCGAAGCGCGGCGTGTATCCGTCTTGGTGTGTCATTTTTTTCTCCCTTTTTTTTTTTGAACATCCATCGCTTCTCAGGACTAGCGCCCAGCGTGCGTCGGAAGGCAAGGCTCGTGGCGGCGCCGTCAAATTCACGGCCTGGGACGACTGCCTCCCCGCCTGGCATGCTTGCTGTGATGCCGGCGAGCATGAGCATGACGCCCTGCCCCCTCGCACCCCCACCCCTCCTACCACCCCAACAAGACCGCCCACAGCTGCACCGTCCAGCGTCCCGCCTTCGCCAACCTACGCAGTCCGTGGTAGTGGGGCCATCCACAGCTCATTGGATGCTGCACTGGCCGATTTCCAGGCCGCAGCAACTAGGGGGCCAGCGACGCTCTATACCGCGGAGGACCCTCGGGTCGCTGCGCATGTCGCAGCTGGCCGCTCCCCTGAGGATGCAATTGCCCTCGTGAGTCGGTCTTTTGTAGAGGGGGAGGCTGCATCTGGTAGCTCTAGCACCAGCCCCGTAGCCGTCCGCACGCGTCGTGGAGCAGCTGAGTGAGGTGCTCGCTGCTTTGGCGGTGGATCCTTCAGAGATGGCCGGTGGAAATGTAAGCTATGATCACACTGTGCCATTGACTGGGTCGCCATATGAAAATGGACGACTCAGACGATGAATACTGGCGGGATACATAATATCTACCTCTTTACTGTGTATTTTGCAATATTTTATTGTACAAGTGACCAAGTGGCAGAGATGGCATCCATGGGCTGATGGCATCCGTGGCAAAAAGGTGCACAGACAATTTTGTGGCAGCCATGGCACCTTGGTTTGGCTGCCACCAGTGCCATGGATCTGTGTCATGAGGCAGTTCCGTTCAATGGCGTCATTGGAGGCTCATGACCTGCCTGTCTGAAACCTCGTGGCTTTGGGGCTCATGACCTGCGGTCTGAAACCCCGTGGCCTCAACGTGGCCTCCCTGTCTCGAACACCATGGCCAAGTCGACAAATTCAAAGCAAAAGCACCGTGCTGCACCAATGAATAAACGGGTGAAAGTACCGGTAAAAGTCAGAGATGTGAATGGGCGGACCAGTCTCAAGTTACAGGTCCTGAAACCCAAGCGGACAGAAATTCAGCAAAGGACGCAAATGGAGATAGAAGAGCAGGAACGAGGTGAGCTCTTTATTTGAAAAGCCACACCAGTGTCACTAACCTGAGCTGCTACCTGGTCAGCCAGCACCCGGAAGACCATGAACACCATTCATGATATCCCTGATGAGGGAGATGAATGGCAGGATGACGATGGAGATTTCACATGGGGACGTGATTGACGGTGCCGTCCCCATGATATCAGCCATGGGGGTGGGGAGATGCAGGATATGGCACAGGCATTATCTGACGACCTGCATGGCAAAGCCAGACGGTGGGCTCGCTTAGTCTATGCTTTAAAATGCATTAAACAGGCATTTTTAGGAAACGTCAGGACACGCGTTACCGGTCGGATGTGGTTCAGCGCCGAGTCCTTGGCTTCCGTGCTCAGATGAAGGAAATGGTGGATGCGTATATGGCATTTTCTGCTGCTCAAGGAGAGCATGGCATGGCGCAGGGACCAGTGCCCCTTCAGACGATATGGTGGAGAACGAGTTCAGGGTGATGGTTGTCGATGTTTTTGGTGCGGTTTGTTTCAAGTGGAATAGTTCTAATGCTATAGCCAGATACCTATACTGTGGATGCACCTATCCTCAGTACAGACACATATATCGCCTCCTGCCTGGTTGGGCAGGGCTTGATCCCCTGCTCACCATGGAAGCCCAAGCAGGCTGTGTCAATCCGTGTCCTAGAGATGTTCCGTCTCGCACGCCTACGGTGCCCAGCTCTTGGGGTTCAAGCCTGGATCAAAACACTGGCGGATCTTCATGGCACAGCCTTTAAGCCCTACAGCGCTCAACGATTCACCATCTGCTTTGACTTGTACTTGGAGATCTTGGATAATGCCGAGAAGCGTGTGAAGGCAGCACTTGGCCGCGATGCAGCTGACTGGCGCCTCAAAAATGGATGCCCAGCTGCACCTACAAGCTGAAGGGGGAGGACAAGCTTATCTTCGCCATGCTGCTCTCATGGATGGTAATGACTCGCTCAAGCGCATCCTCAGGAAAGATAAAGGGTTCAATGAGGATGGTGTAGCTCATCGAGGAGACTCTGAGCGTGCAGATCCCAGAGCTGCAGATGCGGGTGGTGACTACCTGATGTTCCGTGAGAGGGTGGATCGGTGGAAAGGAACGACTTGCTGAGGAGGTCGGAATCCCAGTACGTGGCATTTATGGCAATAGGATTGTGGTACACGGCATAGGGCTGATTTCGATATTGTAGATCAGTGATGAGCCAGAGAATTCTTCAGGCTGTGAGGAGAGTGGAAGAATCTCACCGAGGAGCTCACTGCCAAAATGTGGGGCATCTTTGACGAGACTGGGATATTTGTTGCACTTTGTCGGCATGGGTTTGTTCTTTTGGTGGCAGACATGGTACGAAGCGGGGAGTTGTAAGTCCCTGTGGTATAGATGGCATCGGTGGCAACTAACTGACTTTCTTTAGGGCCAAATACCCTCTCGCCATTGTCAATGCCCTCTTGGATGCTTTTGGGGCGGACCTTGGCATTGGATATGACATTGGCTGTGGTCACAGTACCACTATCCGGCACTCACCACTCGGTCCAAAAGCTGCCCGGCTGAACCTCAAGATGTTGGTAGGGGCCTTCCATGGTCATGCCCACAACAGAAAGTGTCAGCTAGACTACCTGGCCACCTACGTTCTGGGGTTGGGACTTGAGGACCTAGAGGGTGCAGAACGGCTGTTTTCCCGCTCGAATGGCCTGTCCCGATCAGTCCGATATGCAAGTGTTTTCCATCGAAGGCAGGCTATACGGACCTACTTTGCCCATCTTGACACTTTCGAGACATATGCCAATCTCAGTGAGTGATGGATGTCCTTCATATTCAGCCCTCATCATTTTATAGGCACGTTCTTGGTCAACAACTACAAACAGCTATCGAAATCTTGGACACTGAGAGTCACTGAAATATGCCATGGAACAGGCGGAGTGACAGAGGACATGCTCAAGAGTAGGATCCAGGAAGAGAAGGCCTATCTCAACACACTGCTGAAGGAGCCGCAGGAGGAAACGGACCAGATGGAGTACTACCAGCTGCTGGTAATCTGGCTGATCGAAAGTGGTCTTATGGATTCAATAAGACTCAGTAGCTCTAACGCCATTGTGTTCATCAGGGAGAAGTTTGATGAAGCCTTTGGAGAGGGTTCAACAGCGAATGGTAACACAAGGAGGCATGCACGTGAGAATTACAACAAGGCGGTCGAGGCAGTTCAGGCCACTGACGTCGCCTGTCTATCGAGGTACGATGGACATCAGAGGATAAGGAGTGGACCGATGCGGCTGAGCTGGTAGTCAACCGCCGGTATAGGCGGGCGGTAGACTCTCTAGAGGCATTGGTGGTGAAAAGACTTCTAGAACTGACAAAGGTAAACCAATCAGGGCTAGGTATGTGGTCCAATCTGTTGAGGGCAGTGCTGATAGACCTTCAGGATACAAAGTGCGAAAACACATTGCCAAGGCCCTCCAGGTTCGATCCAAAGCAATCCGGAGTGCCCTCCAGCGCTACAATTCGGCTGCATGGCCTTGGACCCTCCAAGGCAACACTTGTCGTGGGAGGAAGTCATTGACTACGCATTTCTTGCAGACTTTGACATTCTTCGGGACCCCACTGGCAACGCCACAATCAGGGCATGGGCAGACCCAGCTGCTCGCCAGCTTCTGGACAGCTATCACAAACTCAAGCGAGCAAGGAGAGATTCAGCGACTCGACATCGAAATCCGAGGATGAGAGGAGTTTTTGCTGGAAAGGAGGCCGAGATTCTGCCAGAAGACCCTACCCTCGCATTTTTCATTGGAAAATACCGCCGGCAACGTGGACGATATGACGAGATTCATAAAGTGCTTCTATGCTATCCGCCAGAAACTTGGAACCGCTTTACTGCGACTGACGCCTGGGGAGCGGGCTGACCCCACCTCTGCCTCACCTTCCCCCGAGACTGATGTGATACCAACCGTCTCCCGGAGTCGCATCCTGCCTCGACAGCATCCGTGTCAGGTGCCATGGATGTTGACATGGACCTTGCAAGTGACAATGAGGGTTCTGAAAACGGTTGGCTTGATGGAATGGTTCCAGTGACGACGAGGGTGAGGATGCCCGGGGAGAGGAACTCGGGGAGGTGATGGAGGGAGTTGCGTTGCTAGCCTTGGACAAACAGGGGGATAGGTAGATAGCTGGCAGAGATGGCAGACAGGCAGAGTCTTTACTATGTCCCTTTCAAAATTACCAAATCCCTTTTATGTCACCGGTGGCACCGATGGCTATTCAGCCGGCCCCAATTCCTGATTCTGTCAAAAATTGACTCGTGGCACGCGTGGCTAATCAACCCGGTCACAAATTTACTGACCCTGCTAAAATCGACCCGTGGCATGCGTGGCTAATCAACCTGGTCACAAATTTACTGATCCTGCTAAAATTGACCCGTGGCATACGTGGCTATTTAACCCGGTCACAAATTTACTGACCTGCTAAAATTGACCGTGGCATATATGGCACTAATTGGGTCACATTTTTGGTACTGATCGGGTCTAAAGGTTTGGTGGCAGCTATGGCACTATTGTCACAAAATCACGCTTTACTGACCCCCTGCCAAAACCCTTCAAAATCAGTGGCACAGGTGGCCAAAATCCCATTTTTCTCCCTGGCCACCCGTTGGGTGGCCGCCATGGCCCCTGCCATGGCATTTCCGTGGCACAGGCAGTTTGCCTATAACTAGTGGGTACCATTGGGGGGCATGGTACCCTCTAGTTAGAGGCGATTTGTGGTATTATCAGGTGGCTGCGAAAGTCAAGCAATCCCCAAGGCTGATATCTCAATATGAGATCAGCCTGAAAGTTGATCAAAAATTTTGCCCTGACAACTTGATCACATATCATTGAGACACTGGATAGGCTGCTTGGCCATAAGGGAGAGCTCCCACTCTTTCCGAGTTTTATATACCCTCAAATATTTTTGGATTTATCATTGAGCTGTGTGCGCTGCACATGGTGCTCAAAAATCAGTCTGTATCTTCCTGATGGGGTCGTGATTCCTAACAGACCATATACGGATGCAGAATGGGGCGGCAGTGCAGAATGGGGCGGACATCGAGCAAGCAGTCATAGTACAATGTTTGGGCTTTACCCGCACTTGCTGTATGATTCGGTATTCGATTCCGTCCGCATTCCTCCCACTGATGCTGAAATTGAAAAGCTTCAGAATGCACACTTGCAGCACATCAAAAACTTCGACCAGTACCGCCAGGATCCAATGTGAAGGCCTTGGCATGTCTCCAAGCCGAAGCCAACAGACACAATGATGAAATGGTTGAAAAGTGTCACCGCTGGAGCACGAGATGAGCGGTCGAGGCAATTGCGATGAGATGGCAGGAGAGACACGAGGCTATTGGGCTGGGCGGAATCGGGCGGTGTCAGACACGAGCACGTCGGATGGGAATTGAGTGCGTGTTAACCGGGAATATGGCGACGGAATGACTATTGGATGTTCGGTGGCCAGTCAAAGGAGTATGGCCAGCACGACATGGTGGAAAGAGGCAAGGAAGGAAAAGCGGAGAAGCAGTATTGATCACTAGGTAAGCGGCGGTGATACAGGGCCAAAGAGAGTGTCGCATCGAGTGGCCTGAAGTGTTGCCTAAAATTGCTTGGGATTAGTTGGATGGGCTCCTCAGAAACAAAATCTATCTAGGATTCCGCGAGAGTTAGCCAATGAACAGGTTTGCTCAACTGGATGATTTCACGTATAGTTTGGGCTTGGAGTTGATTAGATCCCAGAAATCTCCTGGGATTCCCTGAGAGTGTGAGGTGAGCAGTAGGAGTCTGTGAAAGTGTTTGTCTGAGATTTTGGCGGTCGCCGATCAGGAGATAATAGGGGTTGGATTAAAACTTACTCTGTGAAAGGGGGGCTGTTGCAATGAATTTCAAATGTGTGGTGAATACGGTGTCGCAGAAGAGTTTCAAGGCAGGTAAGGAGGGTGTGTGAGCGAAAGAGTTTTAGTAATGGTAAAGAAGAAAGGTTACGAAGGCGGCGATCACGTAGCTGCTGAGTGTAGTGTGGCGTCAAGTTATGAAGGATGGGTCAGTCTTCCAGAGGTACCACAAGAAGGGCCAAAAGAACTGGGAACAGGTTAAACATGGATATCCAAACCCAAATAGGCCCTGGTGCAGAAAACTCAAAGAGAAATCAAGCAGCCGAAATGGCGGGTTTCCCTAGGAAGAATGCTCCAATGTCATCGAGATAGCCATTGGATGATTGAGGTCTTTTGTGAGAATTATTCGCCTGCATACTGGTAGGTGAACTGGAATGAGAGTGCAATCATCAAATAGAAATTGCTCGCTTCGAGAACGTTTCGGAAACAATATTAGGCCAGTCCTTATAGCCCGAAAATACTAGATTAAGGATGTTCCCTTCGAGCATACAAGGGAGGAAGGCCAGACTCGAAGTTTTCATTGCCAAGATGCCCGACAGCGAATAAAAACTGATATCTGTGCACGGTTGTTATTGTTTGAAGGTTTCTTACATGAAATAGGCACTAGAAAATGCAGCAAATGTTGGAACAGTATATTTGACTAATGAACAGACAGTAGGAGTATAAGTGCAGTGTCATGAATCACCCAGGTTCTACTTTTCGCGCAACGCGTCCGTATGGATACAGACGTGTCTTAGCGGCACGGGACTCTCATGACACATCACGTGACCTTCTCACGGTTGAAACCCGGCCTCGGATTCTAAAGCCACAGACTCGGGGAGTCTGTGCCACAGGATACAGAAGATGTTAGGGACTAGGAACCCGTACAGACAGACTCTAGTCCCCGGATGCACCAAGGGCTGACATAGAAGAGTACACGAAGTACAGGAGTGGTTGCGAACCCGATCAGGGTTTGAACCACTGGATACGATGACACTTAGGATTAGGAAACCCGAACATCGGGTCTCCTAGGTCCACCGACGCCACGGAAACCAACACAGAGGAGTCCAGGAGTATCAGCATTAATGCTCCTTAATGCTACGGTGTAGGAACTGATCGCAATTGACCGCGATCGCTTTAATTTATTAGAAGCCTATATAAGCACGGTAAAATCTCCATGTACAGTAGATTCTACCTCGTCTAATCTCAGGCTTCTACCTTGGCTTGACATAGGCATTGTCTCCACCCTGCCCCGCTTCCTTCGCACTGTACTACGGGTTATATCCACACCCCGGGTTGTATACCTGAGTGGATATCACACCCTCTTTGACTCGTTCCGGGTTCCGCCTCGCATCCCGACCTACGACATACGGCCTCCTAGGGAGGACGCCGTACGACTGGTCCTACTGCTTGGGAACACACGAGCTACTAGCGTCTATTGGGTTTATCCTGGTTGGGGTTCTCGTCGGGTTACTCGCTGTTTAGCCGACCCAGAGGCCGTTGCTGACATGCAGGAAGGTTAATAACTTACCTCTTCGATGAAAGTATGTCGATGGTAGACGTTGAACTGATGAGTAAGTATCAGTGTGAAGACCGTACGTGAAATCAGGCAGCAATGAATTCGGTCTTCCGAGCTGTGGAAAGTTTGGGAAGAAAGCTAGTGAGTGAGCCAATGAGTGCTATAAATAAGGTAGTGTACCTTGTGCTGACTCGACACCGGATGTGAATTTGAAGTCAACGGTGTCTCTGAATGAGAATATATTCCCGTCAGGCGAGCCAACCTTTGGGTTATCATGCTATAAGATCGGTCTTTGAGCTCTCCAAGTCAGCCAACGAATGAACAAAATGCACCAGATGAAAGTTGTTTTCAAAGTATAGATGAGTTAGGTATAAGTCAACTCAACCTAGATAGTCCTGCCTGGTTCGGGGTTACGAGAGCCAAAATAAAGGGGAAGGCATATTGTGATTGGAGCGGGTCATCATGGAAAGTATGAATACAGGTACGACTGAAGGAGGGATGTTCGAGACAGAATACTCTAGTATGAACCAGGCCTTGATTGCGAGGACTTCAGGAATCGAGAAGTGATAGGCCGAGCTTGAGACTCAGTTAAACAAGAGAACGAGTCCAAGAGCCAGGAAGAACTATGACTGTTAAACATAAAATCAGAACACAAAGGTTGGAACGAAAGGATGGTTCCAGCGACTGTGGCATTGAGATGCTGTGGACATTTCAGCATTCAACATAATCGGGCACCGGGACAGAGAAAGGCAAGGGGCAAGAAAGGAGAAATGATCTGGAAAGAATGAGATGCTGAAATGGCATAACATAAATGTGCAGCATCTAGGGCTAATTTTGCGATTTCCTATAACAGTATTTATATAATGGGAAGCAACTAGCACTTCTGTTGTTACTAGCATCCTAGCTAGTACACAGACCACTTGTTAGGTGATATAAAGGAGAGTCAGAGCAAGCCCTAACTGCTGACTGTAGCACAAGGCTACACTAGTGTGACGCGCTAGCTGCTAGCTGAGTGTACAAATAACCAGGGATTGAACCACCGCCTATACATTCATGAGACATGACCTAGGAGACCCTAGTAGTCCAGAGATGACTTGCGACGGAGCTAGCGAGGGTCTAGCACACGGATATCTACGATGGAAGTGCAGCTAGGGGGCTATGCCTTGAGCTAGGAAGCTCGGCGCAGTAACTGATGGTACTATCTAATCTCTAGATAAGCAACTAGATGGCGATAGGGGAACAACCCGACTAGCAACCGGCTAGGGCTTTGACAAAGACATACCACGACATAAGAGATGAAGCAACACGAGGCTAGTGCCCGATCTGGGCAGCTAGGGCAAACAGAATAGCAAGCAGGCTATTGGAACGGAGCTAGGGACGATCAAACAGCCTGTACCAATGACCAGAGGGCGGATCGACGTTCTGACCAACAAGCTATGACCATTTGATGTCGTCGCAACACTGTGTCGCCTAGATGTAATAGATCGATGCTCCTGACAGAGTAGAGATGACCTAGACCACCGGCTACATCGCCGGTTGGTCCGGAAGGGGTGCTCGGCATAGACAGAGGGCTGAGGATCCATTGATATACCCACGGTTTGAACACTAGCCGGTCAGCGAGGCTGACCTGGCATATACCAAACCAGTCCCAAAACCAAACAGCAGTCGTCTCATTGGCTGATATATTCTTTCATCTAATATTGCTTATTGTATTATTCAGCTCTTTTTCACATGTAACTCGAACCTAGTAGTATAAAAGGGAGTGCAGAACAGGCTAGGGTCTAAGAACATTATGCCCCAGACTTTGGACGAAGCTGGTGCTAGTGGATCAGGCTGCTAGTGGAGGTTGATACCAACTTCACTTGTAGTAGTCTTTATATTGGAATCAGTAGACTGTGAACTCTGGAAACATCGAGTGACTAAGTTGAGGGTTTCGTGTTGTTGGTCCTAGACTCCACATATAAAACAAGGTTGTTCTCTTCGAGACCCAGCTGCAGTTTGTGCTAGTGACTTTGCCTTCACCCGACAAGACGGAAGCTCTGCCATAGTGTGTTGGATCACTTGCTAGGTGGATTGTGTGTTGGCTTGAGCCCACTAAGAAGAAGATGTACTAGGTGCCCCCACCTCTAGTTTGGCTAATAACTTGTCAGTTACTTTGCCTTCACCCCGATATAGACAGAAGCTCTGTCGTAGTGTGTTGGGTCGCTAGCTGGACACTTGTAGTGAGCTAGTGCCGATAAAAGCGGAAAGGTCCTGTTCTTGGTTAAGGAATAGGTCGGCGGTCAAGGAGAGTCTTGCCGTTTGAGGATTGAAGTCCCTTGTTGTTAGCCTCAGTAGTCCTTAGGGTTGCCTAAGGCGAGGCGAGGATTTTCACAAACCTACATACTCTGCCCTGGTGTTTCTCGATCTAGCGGTCCAGCCATCTTGTATCCACCCCATATAACACACCCGGACCATCCTAGGTTCCTAGCAGGTTGTTGTTGGCGGTTGCATATTGCTAGTACGCTGTAGAGTGTGTTTAGAAGCCTATAAATCAAACTTGTGTTTGTTCAAACCTGCTGGTCGCATACTACGGCCCAGACCCAAACTCATAAAGAGAAGCACTTAGATCTTTGGAGGTAGATTGGTTGTAGTTGGTGTTTGGGTGTTGTTCGCATACCTATCATTAGCTATCCTAGTCATATAAGAAGTGCACCGTTTCATCGCAATCGATCAGCAAGGTGATGCACGCAAAGAGAGAAGAGGAAGAACCAATTTGAGAGACACAGTGCAGGAGGAAAGAACAATGTGTAAATGGAGTTGAGACGCACGGTATGATAGTTGAGCATGACTTGGGACATTATCAATCGAGTCTTGCCCGTCAAGTTTGAGCCACAAATTCCAAAACTCGAGAGACAAAGAAAAGACAGATGAAAGCAGTGAAGGCTTTGAGGAGAGAACGGAATGTGGAAGAGAAAAGCAGTAGGGAATGAAGGAAAATTCAACACGCAGAGTTAGCACCCCGGAGTAGTTGAGCCAATGTTGAGGTTGTTAAAGTGGACTTGAATGGGTCGAGCAGACCTCAAGTCCGGGTTGGGCTGGTGGTGGTCGGATAAACCATATAGTTCAAGTAAGCGTTGACCGAAAAATATAGGCTCCCCCTACCTGGAACCTTGGGGTATCAAGAACGAGACTCGGAGATGAACGGTACAAAAGTGAGGTAGAAGTATTAACCGGGTGGAACAGACACACCTAAGTCGAGTTTCACTCGACTCCGGCAAGAATAGTCAGGTTGACTCCGATGACAGACCTGGTATTGGGGCACTCGGGCATTATTCAAATCTGCTCGAGTTGCAACATACATAATGTACTTCATTACATTAGGACATCATCTCACAAGGGTTAATGCTGGCCTGAACAGTTAGCTAAAAGGGATATAATGGTCCTCGAACCATTAGAAAGGTGCTGGACAACGATCCTGGTGAAGGATTGACGGGAAGTCGCTAATGGAGCAATCACAGAAAGTGCCTTACCATCCTGGAAACGGATTGGGGCTACTGCACATCCCTGACTGAGGGTGTATTACGAGGGAACATCCTTCTGAACCAGAGGGATCATTGTCGAGCATCATCTGACGTCTCCAGAACTGCCAAGAGAAGGTTGGACTTGGTCGATCTACCAATTGACTAAGAAAACCATATTGGGTACTGGGAAGCAGCGGCTATCACGGTTTTCAGACAAATCACTAAGTGGTTCAAGGTGGAACCATTTAAATGGATGGTTACCAAGGAGGGTAACGGAGTGCTGACAAGGAGGTCGGCTAAAAGTTGACATATCAACAATATCCCATCACGATCGTTCTAAAGCGATGTAGATCTTGACTCATCGTTAAGCTCGGCTCGTTGATGTTTCTTATAAATCTCTCTCAATTTTACTAATTGTTGATATCTGACAGGAGTTCATCGGCTAGCGGCCATACCACTAGTCATATACCTGAACCCTACTGCACGTTTGTATCTGTCTCGTTTATATTTAGAATCCTGTAAAGTATTAAGTGGATGGTTATGGGAGGAACACCAGTGAATCTCACCCACCTGTTGGACACGAAGTTACTAGACTTCACTCTTAACCGGTTAGAGTAGTCATTCATTCAGAGACACCCAGAAGCTATACCAAGTTTCATTTGTTTTCCCTGTTTGAATATTATCTGTGTTGGATTGGATCTTTATAAACGACGCGTGGACATATTGGATAAATGGAACGGACACATGGAATAAGGAAACGGATCGGACTTGACAATTGGTTTGTAATCTCGCAAGGATTAGCAATTGTGGATACTATTGGAATCGGGACTCATAAAGAAATCACTTGTGTTACGCATCGGAGTACTATCTCCAAACCTAGACCCACATTATACAAAACCGTTGAACATAAAATCTCGTCGTCTATCCGCGATTGCGCCTAGAACGGATTCGAGCAAGTTTATCTATATGACTTGTAGACCTGTAAAGTCTTGCTTCTCAAAGAGAACTAAAGTTCAAATTGCCACAATCTATACTGGATTGGAACCCCGAACTTGCATGAGGACTATAGTGTTTGAGTTGTTGTAGTTGCATTATTGAACGCGTATTCATTTACAGGTTTGGTTTGTGGTATTTCACTGCCAGCCCCGTAGTCAGTGTTTCACCGAGTTGGAAGATAACTGATGAGAAGTGCGTTCAATGAGAATAGAAACTCACCTAGTACCGGTCATAATACCCATGGTTGAAGAATGCCTTCTACGCCATTGGCCATTCACTGTTCGGGCTCCACCTTTTATTGTTCCTATTCATTCTGTCTATCTCCTTTCTCTCTGAAATGTATAAAAGCCAGCTGTGTACTCTGTATTAGCCAGTAAACTATCCCCCAGATATACGGGCAAATAGTAGACTCTAGATTTGTGAAAGATATCAGATAGACTTGCAGACACACGGAAAAGACTAAGAGATACGGGACATCAAAAAGACTACCAATTGCATTGATATAAGAACCCCTGTTCAAACCTGTACCAACTCATCTCCTGTAGCAGCGCTTTAGGCCTCCAGGACTAAGACTTGTTGTGCAAATAGAAGTGAAACCGCCGCCTTCAGTGTAACTGTCCGCGCTCTAGCCCAGCATCCACCTTCTGTGTAACTGCCCCCGTTTCGTTGATACCGCCGCCATTCGTGCAGTGTTGGTTGAATTGAAGTAGTGTCTATCTGTTGATAGTCTGCCCTACCTTCTGCTTCTTGCTAGTTGCCAGTAGTGTTAGGTTCGCCGCTCACAAAGAAACTGAAGACTTTAAACAAGTTGAAGGTCTACTTGAGTCTTGATATTCTGTTGGTGTGAAGTCCCTGCTACCCCAGCATAACTGTGCTTAAACCACATAGTTTGCTATTGAAACAGGTCTTATAAAACCTTTGCACACCCTCTTGAGGGTGATACGTACCCTACTTCCCCGAACACACACACATTAGGATTGGATTAGTGTTTTGTTTTGATTTTGGTGGATTGTGATTAGTGCTATCGCTTCACTCTCTAGTTGATTTCATTAGATTTCACGGCTGCACCTAGTGCACCGTTTCACCGTACCAGCCATTCCAGAACCTTTCCGGCTGGCGCCTGCATTACATAGGGACCCAGTACTGACAAGAACCCAGAAATGGCCAGGTCAAGCTGTGTGATAGCCTAGGCTGAGAGACGGGCATGGTCTGTATCCCGAGATCCATCTGAAAAACAAAGGACCCTCGAATTCATGGAAGTCCGGATCCAAGGTGGGGAGTTGAAGAATGCTGTGACCCCAAGCACGTGAATGGATTCCAAGTCATGTTGCTCTGCTTCGCGTCCAGTAAGGAGATACGACTCGGCTGCCTTTTGCGAATGGCTCGGAGATTGAGGCCATGCGTGACTCTCGAGGAGTGAGGGCCACAGCAGTGGAGAGAATGTTGAGCAACGAGCCCATGGTGCCGTCAAATCGACTTGAGTCATGCGCAAACTCCACCTTAAACGCTGAGTCCCTGCGTGCATTGAATATAATCCCTGTATGTAGTCAGTACTTTGAATGCAACGAGATCCAGCAAAAGAAGCCCGTACTACAAGTATTGCGATAGAACTTGAGAGCTTGATTGTGCCGACGGATTGGACCGGAGGAAAATTCAGCTATAGCTTGCGTAAATCTTGGATTGAGATTTTGCCAGGGGCTTAAGATGAAAAAGAAACCCGCCGCATTCAGTAATTGAATGGATGTTATGCTACAAGTGAATCAAATGAAATGATGAAAGTGAACAGGAACAGTGAGATGCATGGCCCAAAGACAGAAAAAAAGGCGGAAGAAGGGTCAGCCGACTCGGAGGCAAGAGAGGTACCCATACAGCAGAGTATGGGGCAAGTAAAGATATGAATGAAATGAATGGAAAACGCACGCCAGCCAAATACTCGAGTGATGCGAGAAGATGCGGGAATACAGAAAAACCAGAGGAAACGTTGGCCGACTCGGCGCCATAGCTGGAGGGTCAAAAACACGAAGAAAAGACTTGGGGGCTCATGATTGACCAAACAATTGATATCCGTCAAGTAATTGGGTGACGCTCAAGATAACACGAGACCTTGAGCCTTGAAGGACAGCCAAGGTAACGTCGATTGGTATAGATGTGAATGGATCAAATGTACAATGAGATTGGAGGCATACCTGGTGTTGACTCGAAGGGGGTTGAATGCGTTGAAGAATTAGCCCGGAATATGGATTATAACTGGCAGTCGGTAGAAAAGTCAAATAATGGCCGAGACAAGGTAACACAAACAAGCATGGCTTTGATACCCAGGAGCCGTTGAAATCTAGCAAGATTATGAGGGATTAATTACTGCAAAAAAGATTCAGCAAATTGTATTGAATGGGACGTACCTTACAGAGTCTCCGTATTCCCGACCATTCGGTGTGAGCTGCACAGGAACAACTGTGAATCGAATATGTATTGTATTGTATACTGAAGCCTACTCACTAGCACGCAAGTCAGTGAAGGAACAAAACAAAATGAGAGAAGGCCTCACCGACAAGCGTGTACTATGTCAATAATCCAAATAACATCCGAGTTGTTGGAGGTCCACGGCGAGTCTTGGTCTGATAGAAAAATAAAACCATTGCGAGTACTAAGTTAAAGGATGATGGAAGATCAAAGACGAAGTCATACCAACATGTTTCTCTAGCCGTTCTGGAGGAACATAGCCACCGTTTCGAGGGTCAGGACAACGGGCAAATGGGCGCGCGAGGAGGAGACTATGCGGGATGTGGTGGGGAGAACACGAGCGGGGTAGATCTGATTGACCAGGGCGGTGCCGTGGTGGATCTGAGCGCGGGGCTGCAGGCAGAATAGGGGAGGGAGATGCATAGCAACTACAGAGCGGGGGGGAGGGGAGGGAAAAACAGACGCGGCGTTGGATTCAATCCGGAAGAGCGCCTTCAGGGAGACGGGTGATAACTATGTGGGATCAGTCAGTGCCGCCGGCACCATGGCTGTCGGCCGAGGCATGAGGGCAATGGTTGGCTCCGTGGGCCTTGTTATGGCAGATACTGCATCTGTGAAATCGCTGGCAGGACCGGAGGGGCATTTCGAGAAGGAGGAGTATTTAAAGCAATATTCTTTCTTCACAGCGTGGCAAAAGCTCGTGGAACGATGGTAACGACGATGGGCAAAGGGTGAAAAGGCAGAAAGCCAATGTAACCCATTGCTTTCGGTGCGGACACACTGGCCATCTTCCCGAGTCTTGCCGTAAAGACACCACAATTGCGGGCAAACCATGCGCCCAGGTTATCACGGGGAACCAATTTTCAAACACAATTTGCGAGCCCCGTATGGCAAGCTATGGAGGTGCTGAAACCAGCGCCCGACTGCTGTGAATGGACCACATGATAACATTGCTGGACGCAGTCTGAATCTTTAGTCGCAATGTTGTGCGTCTCGTCACTGTACAGCATCTCACGCTGCCGTACATCATACTCCATGGCTACATCGTGGCCGTAAACTGCGCACAAATCAACTATGATCCTGTGGTGTTCTCGAGGTTCCACGCTCTGTCGTTGCCCCAATAGTGCCGGATTTTGTCCACGGCTAGCTGTGCAGCTGCTTGCCAGTCGGTGCTCGAAATTTGAGTTTCGTACTCACGGCTCAATGATTTTGTACGCAGGGTTAAGCCGCCCGACATAGGAATCACCGAGTACTCGTCCTCGCCGCGCTGCACATTTGCGAGCCTTATGAGTTAAAGCTGTATGGGCAGTATTCCCATTCTTTGAATAGCTTTTCCACCCTTGGCGAAAGCACTGTGGTATAACAATAATGTAAGTTGAACTATTCAAACTACGTCGCAGAATGTCGAAGTATATGTCGAGTGTTTTCTTGACTGTGCCGATACAGATATGAAGAATAGACCGGTACAATAATTAACAATCGTGGCAACGAACACCTGATGATTGCGACTGGTATAAAGAATAGTGAACAGGTAGTGGCGGCAACTGAGAGGCCGCAGCTACCCACCGATGCGTCGCAGAAGCAATTCAACCAGACACAAGAAAGTGTTGTAGAAAAACGCTCTGCAAGACGCGTTGTAGAAACACATCGTAGGCCGTGGTTGTAGAAACGCGTCGTATAGTGGGCCGTGCTACGTGTCGTAAAGGGGCCGTGTAACACGTCGTAGTGGGCCGCGCTATGCGTCGTAAAAGGGGCCGCGTAACACGTCGTATAGTGGGCCGCGCTACACGTCGTAAAGGGGCCGTGTAACGCGTCGTAAAAGGCCGCGTTACAGAAACGCGTCATAAAGAGGCCGCGCTTTAGAAACGCGTCGTAAAGAGGCTGCACTTTAGAAACGCGTCATAGAAGGCTGCGTTGTAGATAAACGCGTCGTAAGAGGGCCGTGATTGTAGAAAAACATGTCGTAGAACGGCGTTGTAGAAACGCGCTAGAAAGGCGGTGACTGAGGGACCCTGTCTCCAACTGACCGCCACACGAAAGAACGAGAAGGTAGTAATAATACTCGCCTACAGAAAGGGAGTTTGATTTGTGACCAGGAACCACCGGGTTGAGAGTTCTCCTTGGAAGGTTCTGTGCTGAGGCTGCTACTGCTCTAACGCGCTCGATTTCAGCCAGAGCCGAATACATCGCCTGTGGCGCGTTTTGGCTTAGCTGTTTATCTGTGCGCGGAGCCGAGTAACTTCAGCGGCGAGATCCTGGTTCTGAGAAGGGGCTGAGGACGATGAGGGGCCTTGTTGGCCTGGATTTGTGTTTAAGAGATTGCCAATGGACATTCTGATCGTGCGGAGGCTGTTTGTGAGAAAATTGTGGCGGATGGAGCCAGGCCGCTGGGAGGCCGCCTTGCCGAAATTCAGTCCAAGATGCCCATGAATACAAAGCTGAGAGAATATGATGTTGACTGGGTGTTATGGGTACATTAGATATTCAATATGACCTACTTTCCACACACGCGCTGCTCATCGGATTGCGATCAAGGATCGCAACTCAATCAATCCTACACTGCCTTTCACTGCCTTTACTTCTGAGTCAAGCCGACACCTTCCGAGTCAGGCCGAGTCAGTCGGAATTTGTAGAACACTCTAGAAATTTGTTACTTACTGTATATAAACGGAGCCTCGCCACTTGTCGGGTAACTCATTCTTTACATCAATCTACATAGATGTCTCTTAAATCCTTGTGTGATTCGCTGACGTCCAAGGGCTCTCGCATTACATCTTGCTACTGTAAGCTGACGTCTAAGGGCTCTCTTATAGTGGCACAACTAGTTTCTCAGTCACGGCGTTGTCTGACTGAGAGGCTAGAACATTGATTTTAAGTACTCTGTGGTTGAACTATAGAAGTTGCCGAACCTGATTACTTACATTCGGTTACTATTCCTAACTAACCCCAATCTTAAAACACTGGGAAGCTGATTCTGAGTGAGACTGGATCTGCTGCGAAACTGCGAAAGAGACAGTCGCGGCAGAAAGACAAAGAAACTGATTGGGGAGCTTGCGACCCCGATCTATCAAGATGGTCCGATTTGCGTGTCACGTGGAAAAACGGCGGCGGTTTGGCTTTGTGTATAAGTCACGAGGTGATTCGCACGAGGGCGCTGCCGCGCAGCGCCGGTTCGTTTCGGCCGAAATCTATTCAGAGATTGATCTCCGAATAATCAAATCCCCAATAACTTAGAACAAATCCTCGAGGCAAGCACATAGAGCCAGGAGCCCGCATTTCTCCTACTTCCCCTCACCATCACGGTAAGCTTCAAGTACTTCTCATTCTTTTCAGTTGTATTTTATATTTATTCCTCCAAACTCGTGATTGGCCCCTATCTCTTTCTGATCTATTTGGACACTGTGCGTAGTTTCTTTAGCCTTGAACTCACTTTTCTCACTTTTGTGGCTCTGTTGGAATGCATGTCCATGCCTCCCTTGCCCTTCTGATTCACATTAATAAATTGACTTTAAATAGGGATCAAACTCCGCCTAATACAGCATGCCTGGAAAGCCTGTTGTTAGATGTCTGGCTAACACAACAGTCCTGAGGCAAAAAAAAAAACTCAGATGAGGATGCAGAAAGCTTGCAGAAGGAGATTCTCCTGGTTGAAAGGGCAAAAATCATGATTCCCTTGCAATGTGTGGACTTCAAACTACTTCTCCAATTCATTCACATTGATTTCCTGGGCTTGGTAAATGGCTGTCAGGGAATTGTAAAGAACATTTGTTAACTTGAATTTGATGTGTGCATAAATCTTCCATCAGTTGTGTATGTTCAGTGTTAGCAGATGGGGTTTTGGATGCACAGGGATACACACAGTGAGGCACGGGTGGGATCGGAACAGCCTGGAATGGGGCTGCTGTATAGTTGACAGGTGGCGAGGAAGACTTTTCTTCACCCAATTGATGTTCATGTACTCAACTGTACCATAGGGGCGACAAATGACTTACTTGTGGCTTGGAATTCTATCTGGTGGCATCTGGGCTGGATAGCAAACTTTAACATTCAGTCAGTGCAACAGATATTCAGGTATTCATTGACTCTCTTATTGTTCAGGGTGATTACTTGAATGAATTAAACAGGTCCTCACACACCAGGCCTTTCTTTGGTGCAATTTCTCGAGTCAAAACACTGTGGTATAGCTTTCCAGAAATCCTTTGGGTGGGCCTGGCTGCGAAGACTCGTTACCAGATCACAGAAAATGCTGGAATGCGGAAAAAAAGCTCTGTATTAGCGAGCTCCCCCTTACGTATCCGGGCACCGGAATACAAAACATATTTAGTATCACCTGTCGCTCGGATGGAAGGCGATGCCGATCCATTCGGCTCGGCATCCTCACCAAGATAATGCCGGGACCTTGGCAGTTACGAAATGACACATACGTCGCAACGTGACTTTAATTTGATCAACAGCGGCAGTAATCGAGGCGTATTTAGAGGTCGCCAGCGCATCGTGGTTTCTGTCCCCAAGCCATTCAACTTCTCTCTGTCAGCCATGTCTCCAGTCGCCGTGGGCAGGCTGTAGATGCGTACTCGATAATGCGACCCGGTTCTTGAGTTCGTGGGGGAACTTCTCGATTGGGTCCGGTGCCAGGTCTGCCTCTCGTCGCTAAAGGACTGTCAGTACTTGGACGGCGTCAAGGTGAGTCGAACACGTATATTTCACCTACTCGCTCGATGCTTACCCCCTGCCTTAGCAAGCGCGCGCGAATGACGGTGTCCGCCGTGCGTTTATAGATGAGATCAAGGCGCTTGATGGGGTCCTCGCAAAGATGGCCAAAGATACGCGGGCCGCAGTGGATGAGTCCTTCGATGTCGACGGACGTGCCAAAAAGGCGTTGGTTGGGGGCGTCGCAAACCCTAAGGACCTTCAGCTTCAGTCCGAGTAGACGCATTATCGAGGTATGCATTGAATCTGTCCGTCCGTTAGAATAATTGAAATGACCCTCGATCATACAGCACGATAGTGGACCTTCGAGAACGCATCAAAGATTTGAAGGGCGGGGCCGGGTGTCTCGGTGCCTTGAAGGGCACCATATACTCTTCACGGAATGGGGCTACGCTCTCCGACATGAAGGATACGCTGGCCAGTGCGATCCGAATTTTCCAAGTATGTGCATTGTTCTGGTACAGATTTCCATGTAAAGGTCGTCCTTTTCAGATACAAGGACAGATCTCGATTGAGAACATACTCATCGGCGTTATACAGGCCGTGAAGGACGAGGGTGAGTATGATGACCCTGCGTCGCGATTGCATACTCACTGCAACTCCAAAGAGGCAAAAGGTCCTGGATTCTATCCCTCGAGCTGCGGCAGGGTATCGTTGCGTGCACGAGCTAAAGGGGGAATTCCTAGATGGAACCCGGCAGGAGTTGTTCGAAGAGATCATCTGTGGTCGGCTGGCGATTTTCCTTGGGATACTCGGCAACGTTTCTACTTCATCAGCGGGGGGCTGGTTTGGGGAAGTCTTCGATTGCCCACCAGCTCTGTAAACGTCTCGACACACCCAGAAGTGAGCCTGCCCTAGGCGCATCATTTTTTTTCGTCCGCGCCAGTGGGGACCTCGAGTCGACACTCCTCGTCTTTCGAGCCTAGCCATCAGTTAGCGCTGTCCCAACCTATCTTTCGCCCCCATATCATTCGCGCTACACGGGAGTACCTCAAACGAGGTGATCGGCAGCAGATGAAATGAAAATGTTTCGAGGAATTGCTCAAACAGCCTCTCGTGGACGCCTTATTAGACCCTCCGAAACCGGTTGTCATTGTCATCGACGGGCTGGACGAGTGCAAGGAGCGGGAAACTGGTCCCCGACTTAGTGAAATTTTACTCGAGCTAGTCCAGGTGCTACCGTGGTTCGGGTCTTCGTCACGTCGCGCCCGGAGCCGCATATTTTGTTGGTGATCAACTCCGCCGATGCAGCTGCCGTCGTGTACCACCGGCGGCTGGAAGATACTTTAGGCAAATGGGGGACAACATCAAGTACTACCTCGAGGAGACCGTCTCCAAAATGGAACCATATGATGTTTTTGTTCGAGATCAAGCCAAGTTCCTCGAACGGCTCATCAACCGTGCGGGCGGGATCTTGTCTTTGCTCGCCTCGCTGTGCGCTTTTTGGACACATATCGTGATCATCCGAGCCCACAAGAGCAATTCGAGCTTCTTCTCTCTCCTGGCGGCGAGGGGCTTTCACCTCTCGACACTCTCTACCTGCAGATATTGCGATCGGCTTTCCCTCCCCAAGATTCTGATGCTTCCCCCGCCGCGCACACTTGCTATCATTTCTGACAATCATCGCGCTCCAGTATTGCCCTCTGACGCCTGAAGTTATGGCACTGTTCGCGATAGGACTGTCGACGCACAACATCTTTTAGATGACTGATCGCCTCCGTTCAGCGCTCTTGGTCAACAAAACGAAGGCTGTGTGGTCCCTCTGCATGCCACCTTCTGCGAGTTTCTCACTGACCCGAATCGTTGCATCGACCCCTTGTATCACATAAACCCATTGAAAGGACATGCACAATTGGCTTCTGCATGTATTGCAGCGATGACGCTCGAGAACATGTCGGTCCATCTTACTGGCGGCGAGAAACACTCCCACATACAACTATGCCAACTATACCATAGGCAATTGGGCTTTCACACCTGCGCCACGCTGAGTTCAGCGAGCAGTTGAAGCATCAATTCATGTGCTTTCCGTACTTCTCAAATACCTATCCGATGAGGGATGCTATGAATCGCTTGTAGAGAGGCAATACCAATGCGGACATAGTGCAATGTATCAAGGTCAGGGTGTAGTTCTGTCACCATTTCCTCCTGGGTATTACACTTTCTCTGAATAGAGTTCCGGCGACTCAGATTGCAACACCAACTCATTTCTGAATGGGTCAAATTTCGCGATACGGAAGCCTATGGTGGGAAAGAACCCTCGAGTCTCCAGAGCTCAGGACAGATGCTGGAGTTGGGTCACCAGACATCAACAGGACGGAATATTTTGAGGCTAAAGGATGCATTGAAAAAATGTGATGCTGCCGATGACCTCCTCAACACTATTGCCGTGAATACCCTGACATGCGCTGTACCGAGAGGCACACGAGGACCTTTGCAAGCAGATTAGGAGCGCGGGGTTGCAGGAGATCTGGTTTCAGCCCAAAAACCCTTGACTAGTTTTATGTGCTAAAAACCATGGAATAAGTACCTGGATGGTGTCTGTGTCATTTGAACAATACTCCTCCTTGGTATCCCCGCCAAATGAACAGTAGGGCAATGTATGTAAAAACATTGAAAATGTTCCTAGGGCTGAGAGAAACGAGCGGGTAAAAAATGAATGGTGCATTAAAATTCGTAGCATGGCAATCAAGAACAATGGTACCAGTTTGGGCAAGGAATAATGGAATAGATGTCTCCAAGTTTCCTAGGATGTACTCCCATTCTCAGTCCTCCAGCAACAATGATAAATATATCGAAAATCGAAGAAAATAATCACAGTATGACAGCAGAGTACAGTTGTGACAGGGTAGCGCACCTAGCATACACTTGGACACGACGAACATACTTACTTTACTATAGTTGGACTTGTACATATAACTGTAAGCATAGTAAGCATAATTACGTACATGGCCTTTATGTAATATATCTTTACTCTTTGCTTTACACAATGATGTACGAAGCTGAAGACCCAACCGGGAACATCCCAACAGCAGCCCTCGATGCCTGAGCACGCGTTGTAACTGCTCCACGGCATCGGTGCTGCAGACACCCCAGGTGTGGGTCACACACCCCCTGGTCGAGGGTACAACGGTGGTGGGCGCCAGAGTCGGCGGCCCCAACCTCATCCCTCGCGAGCGCTGCATCTGCGGACTGCGCACTCGTGAGTCCCTCTTCAGCAACTGAAGCCTACGAGACCTGCATCACAATGGAGCCCACCATGAGGGCTTCACACAGCTGAAGAGGGCCTTTGCGCTCTAAGCGCTCCTCTCAAGGAGCTGCTGGAAGCCGGATACTTCTTCCCCCTTACATCGAGTCACCTACGCCATACTACACGCTCAGTAGCGGTACCCTAGGACTCAAGATGAGCTCGACAGTGGGTGGGCATTGGATTGGATGTGGGGCCAGTGGGGAAAACGATAATCGATCTGCCAATACACCTTCGCAATCTCCGTGACAGAGGGCCAAAATCTGGGGGGATTGTCTGTGATTTAAATTGCAGAAGGATATTGATATCCACTACGACCCAAGCTTAAGAGAACCAGGAATTGGAGCATGAGAGAAGAGCGGATAATTGTAGGATGGGAGGACAGGCAAAGCTCCTTAATGCTCGGAAAAATCGCGGAGGCTGCGTGGTCGCAACTGCGGCACAGGTCGGACTTGGCTGCGAGAAATTGCGGATGGACTGGGATATTCGGGTGACGAACAATGAATACATTCGAGGAACAACCCATTTGGCTGACTGCGACGGGTAGCTGCAACTGTTCGGAACTTTTGCTATAGTTGAAATGAAATCCGCGGGCTTATGACCATACTGCGGAAAGTTGCACAGTGCGTAGTTCACCAAGGGGTAAGCAGTAAAATAAATGGGGAACGAAAGTAACATTTCGAGGACGAGGAGAGGAGGAAAATACATGGAGATAAATCTAGAAGGGGTAATTGCACTGCCAAAGAGGCATTTCGTTAAAGAACGGTTAATTGCGTTGAACACGGAAAGAACCGTCCAGAAGGCGTTTGTAGAGTCAGTCAAAAGATGCGAAATAGTGAGAGTGAAACTAGAAAGAGAGTATAAGAAATGGCAAAAAGACCGAGTGAAGCAGGTGAGCCCAGATCCCAACGAATATTCAATAAATGG
>JARKIC010001191.1:0-145137 GCA_029378375.1 Mycena olivaceomarginata
TGCTTTTCGGACTCGGCCTTTTATTCCCCAGTCACGTGCCAGTTGGCGTCTCGTCGTCGCTCTTTTTCTTCCTCCCCCATGCCTCCCTCCGCTACCTTCTTTGATCTCCCCCCTCTCCTCAACCCGTCCAATCTGTAACCTTCTGCAATCTTCTCTCCACTATCTTTAGCCCTGATCTTGAAAAAAGCTGTTTTATCTTTTCGACTGGGTGTCAGCCTTCAGCCTCAAGGCTCTGGTTCTGGTCAGTGTCTGGTGTCTTGGTCACCTGTGTTATGAATGTGCACCTTTTGGACTTGTTCTGGGTTGTTACTGGCACCTGTTTCTGCCGCGATTCCCTTCCGAATGCTCGTTTTATGCTGTTGTCTTGCAATGTTGGGTTTTGCTCCACAAGGTACATGTGTTCATGATGATCATCTTGCGTTTCTTCAATTTTCTAACTGCCGTACGCAGCCCCTGCGGGCTGCCCATCTGCAGGAGCATTGTCCTCTCAGTATCAATGGCGATTTTTGCTCCAGATTCCGGCACTTTTTGTACCGGTTCCTACTGTCCTATTACCCATGTCTGACTATGTATTCCTACCGTCGGCTCGTCCTTGTATCTGCCTCAAAGCCTCCGTGCTGTACCTCGCTTATCACCCCATGTTTTAAACTCTCATTACTTTGAATATCCCTCGTGACATCTTTGCGCGTTACTGCACCCATGCCACGCCCGTATCTCTGTATTCCATTTTTCCATTTTGAATTAAAAGCAATCCAATTTATGAGTGGGCTCCACCATAATATGGATCTAATTCAATGCCGACAGGCTCTCTTTCATCACCTTGTTACGGGTGCTTGCGCAGATCATCGGGCAGATGTCGGCTCGACTCCAAAACTTAATCGGTCAGCCAAGGATTTTTGAGTCTGCTGCATGCATGTCTATGGCCGTTCTTAATATAATCCTTAGTACCAACCACCAAAAACTACCATGGAGAATCTGTGACATATTGACAACAGATGAATGCTGTTGCTTCCTCAATACAGTTACGATGCGAAATGAAGTGGTCTGATGATTGAGTCTTCCCAGTTTTTACATCACAATTAATCTCGCAGACATAACATTGGTCAAATGTCTCGCTGGCTCGGGCATCCATGTCGATCTGATGTACCTAATTACTAGGACCGACCAATCGTCACTGCCTGATTTTTTTACCTGCACATGAAAGCATATATATCTGTTCTCCGACTCTTAAGGGTTTAGTCAAGGTACTATGGACTATGGCCATTCTGAGGCCCAGGCACGCGGGACACTTAATTGCCATACACTTGTCTCGGTCGAGGACGGCCTCAATCCCAATAGATAAAGAAACACGCCTTAAGTACAGCTGAAGCGGATGTTGAATTTTGAAAACATCTTTGGGCCAGCCTGGAGAACCCAATTTCAATGCCATCCATACCCCAATGTGCGTCTCTGCCAGCCAGCATCATGCTCGGTACGATGTGTCGCAGTTGATGACAGTGAAGACAAGAAATGAAATTCATAATCTGGCCGCGAAAAGCTAACAACACGAACATTCAAAGATTTAAAATACTGGCATGGCCCTCCCAAACCGAAGACCTGTCGTTTTGATCTCCACGAGGACAATGTTCAAGCCTACCAGCTCCTTTGATCCCGAAAACCGGAGAACCCCCAACTTGCAACGCGTCGGTCTAGTAAACAACTTCGATGCGGACAGTTCTCGTCGCTGCAATATTGATATAAATTCATCGGATCCGGCGCCTCAGCCAAGGGTATATCCACATTATATTAGCAGGCTACATCGCAAAAACTCAGCTGAAAACTCATGTTACCTCCTTGGAAAGCTGGAACTCATGGTCAAAGCTGGGGAACTTGAATCCTTTACACATGCTCTGAATATTTGTCCCAAGGAAATGCTACAGAAGTGTCAGTCTGCAGGAATCCTCTACTGGTTCATTCCACGTCGGCCTTATACGCTTTATCGAGCGGTAGGTGTTGACGAGAGGCAAGTTTGCCTTTCGTGGACGTTGTGGCCGTTCCACTTCCTCTTCCGCTCGTTTCTATTTTAACTTATGTTACCGTTTCACTTGCGATCGTAGCCGCACCCTATAAGAGTGCGCTCCATAACGATGGACCCTCAGTCTTATACCCAACATCGTGTGCGACTGAGGGTACGTTCACGTACTTATTATCTTACGATACGGACACTTACCTCACCTGTAGACATATACTTACGGCGTACTTCTCTACAGGTCAATATAATGAGTCTTATACCACATCGTGTGCGACTGAGGACATATACTTACGGCGTACTTCTCTACAGATTCGCAGTCAGAGCGAGATACGGCGTGCTGTCCCTGAATCAGCGTTGCTATTGTGCAGCACACCTCGAAGACTCACCAATTTCCCCCCCCCCACACATCTTACCCCTATGTCGCTATCCTCCATTACCATCCTCCCTACTGAGAAGCAGCTCGGCAACGACAACTGGCCTTCTTTCAAGGACAGTATGGTCAGTCTCGCGCGCGGAAAGGGCTACGAAGGATACCTTGACGGCACGATCCTTCGTCCTGCTGCGCCTGCTGCACCTGGAGCCCCTGCGACAAGCATCTACAATCCGAGCATCCTTCGACTGCCGGGCATTGCCTCGCCGGCGTCGATGGCGAATGCGCGCACTCCCTCGCAGGAGGAATGGGACCTTCATGATGGACAGATGGGCGCCCATGCTGTATCAGAACGTTGAAGGACCCGAAGGGCCCATGGATTATCGCCGACAGACACCTCGCGATTGATGTGGGATCGCTCTTCACTCGAAGTTCAACCGTTCGTCGGAGGTCCTGAAAGGTCTTGCATTCACCAAGTTGTGCGCACTGAAGTGCAAGGATGGATGTTACCTCCGTACCCACATCGACCAGCTCACTAAGCTTTGTGCCGAGGTTGTTCGCGTCGGAGGAAGGATCGACGACACGGAGATGAACTCCATCATCCTCCAGTTGCTGCCGCAGGCCGAGTTCCGCGGGTCCATTCTCACTCTCCAGCACCTAAAGCACACGTTCAAGGTCGTCAATGAGTTGACCACGTACTGGGAGATTTCTTACGGCGAGGAAGCGACCAACGAACAAGGCGGGGTTGCGAACACATTTGCTGCGACCACCAACACGCTTCGTTGCGGAAATTGCGCCGCCAGTGGCCACACCAAGAGAATGCTGCTGGGCTCTTGGTGGTGGGCAGGAAGGGCAAGCGCGCGGGCGCTGGGTTGCACCACCCGGAAAGGAGCCCTGCCAGCATCTGTCGACGCTGCGAAGAATGCCAGAGGCCGCGAGGTGGAATGCCAAGAATGCACCTGCACCCACTGCTGCTGCGACGACTCCGATGACTGCGCCTGCTTCCGACGCCCCCCATTACGAAACACTGCGCCGGCGCCGACCGCTGCGTTACACATCGCCCATGTCGATATATGCGCTTGGAACGACTCTTGACGAGGGTGCGTTGCGAGTTTCTTCATCGGGTGCGGACGATAACAGCCTTCTCAGGTCTGGACGTGGAGGGTCAGACCCTGCCGTTCTGAATGAAGCTGTTACTCGTACCGTACCTGATGTAGTAGACTATGCGCCCGCAATATACGCCGCGAGCGCCGTCGATCTCGCTTACGCATGCTGGTGCTTCACCTTCCTGGATAGCGGCGCATCAGACAATTGCATCGTCAGCCGTAAACGCTTTATCACGTACCAAGAAATCATCATGGACGGCTCGACTGCGGGTGAAGGGCGGAGGGTTCAAAGTTGCAGGGAAGGGGATAGCGGAGATGACGGTGCGCGTGGGCGACGGATCAGTCCACAAGATTCGTGTTGAGGCACTGGCATACCCCCGGGATTTGCGATGAACTTGATCTCGCTTCCCACTCTTGACACGCGAGGGTTCCACGGAGAGTGGGGAAGCGGGATGATGTCCGTGCGCGCCCTGGATGGAAAACTCCTCGTTGACGGGCGACTGGCTAGATCCGTTGGAAGCCGGAAGCTATATGAGGTTGACGTCGTCGATGAAATTGACGGACGACGTCCACCTGTCGCTGCCATAGCAGGGCGCGACCGAAACCAGCCGACAGACTTGGAAGGCTGGCATCGACGACTGGTTGCATGCCGATTTTCGCCGCATTGAACGGATGGTGTCGAAAGGGCTCGTCGATGGGCTTGGTAATCACTCGCAAGTTGCTACGAGGCATGTGCAGAGGATTGTATCCTTGGGAAACAGGACAGGGCACCATTCGATGATTTCGTGGTGCACGAGACGGAGCCGCTTGAGCGTGTACATGTGGATTTGTGGGTGGCAAGGCGAGAACACCGAGCTGGTCCGGGGCCGTATACATGATGCTCGTGTCGGACGGTGGGACATCTCTGAAATTCCCGTTGTTCTTGACGAACAAGAGGAAAGGAGACGATTTCGGAGGCGTTCGAGGGCGTGGATCGTCGAGGCGGAGATGCAGACAGGAAGAAGGCTGAAGCGGGTGCGTGTGGACCTGGCGCGAGTTCGACAACGACATGTTCCGCACGTTGTGCACAAGAGGGGTGTTTCTTATCGAAAACCCGTTCCTAAGGATTCATCATCACCAACGGGCACGTCGAACGAGGCAACAGAACAGTGGTGGAAGGGACACGTACCCAGCTCATTGACGCCGGTATGGACCATGTTTCTGGGCAGAGGCCGCTGCAACGCATTGCTATGTGCGAGGTTCATTCCTTCTGCGCGCCATCCGGATGTCGTGCCGTGGGTCGCTTGGTTTCGCCAGAAGGACGCTGCTGGTGATCTTGTGAAGCTCAACGTCTCGCACTTGCGGGTATGGGGGAGTCGTTGCTGGGTGAAAGACCTGGACTACGTCGAGGGAAGTTAGGCAAGCAGGGATGGGAAGGTACGATGGTCGGATACATGGGCCGTCGTGGGTACCGCGTTTTCGATCCGATCCGCCGTCGCATTTTCCCGGTGCGGAACGTCATATTTGAAGAGGGCGAACCGCACCGAACGCGCCCGGAAATAAACGGCGACGACGACCCCCTGCCAACCGACCTTCGTATATTCGAAGATGACATACCTAGCAGCGCTGAAACAATTCCGGACCCCGCCCTGCACGACGAGCCCGTCCAAGACGCGTCCACCACCAACGACATGTCTTCTGTCGAAGACGTGCCCAACGACCCTTGACCCCATCGTCCGGCCTACCGTGGGTCCCAGACGTGCCTCGTCGGACAGGGCGTGTACCAAAGCCGACGTGTGCCATCCTCGAGATGGAGATGTTCCACCGCAGGAGGAGCAGGCAAAGTTGGCTGGCGAAGACTGGGCCCACGATCGGAAGCGGCCGACGGCGAACGCAGTGGACGTCGATTGGGTCGGACTTCGACGACGTGCTTGTTGTCGTCACCGTGGGCGTTCGCGAGCGCTGTGTGAAGGGGATGATCCCCTCGGTCATACCGCGAGGCCATGCGAAATCCCAAAGCGTGGTGCCTGCAATGCAAGCCGAGTACGATCAGCTCGAGAACGCGGGTCTGAAGCTTGTCGACTTACCTGCGGGGAGCACGCGATAGACGGTATGTGGGTCTACGACTTGAAGGTCGACGGCGACGGGAAGGTGGTGAAACACAAGGGGCGTTATGTGGCGCGTGGTGACGAGATGGTTGAAGGGAGAGATTTTGAGGTTAAATGGGCGATGGTGGCGCGGATGGAGTCTGTGCGGATGGTGTTCGCGGTGGCGGCTGTGAAGCGTTTGGTGGTGCGGCAATGGGACTTTTCGGGCGCGTACCTGAATGGGACGATGGACCGACCTGTTTACATGAGGCAGCCGACAGGGTTCGCGAAGCAGGGGAGGAGCACAAGGTGTGTTTGCTTCTGCGACCGCTGTACGGGCTGGTTCAGGCGGGCCACATTTGGTACAAGTTGTTGGCCGAAGGGTACCACGACCTGGGTTACAAGGAAAACACCGCCGACCCCTGCATCAGGACACGCCAACGAGGCGATGACTACACACTTACCTCCACTCACACCGACAACCGTTCTTGGGGTGTCGTCCTCGGAGGCGGAGAGCCGCCGGGGTGGTTGATGAGTTTGCAGCCAAATGGGATCTTAAGGAGGTCGACATCGCCTTGTTGTTGGGATTGACCGTCGAGAAGCTAAACGACGGATCAATTGCGCTTTCCCAGACGCAGTATTTCGAAAAGGTCTTGGAAACATTTCGGCTACTCGGATCTTCCTTCGCTGTCAACGCCACTCCCCGCCGGCTATCAGATCGTCGCTTCACCTTCCCAGCTCTCCGCCGAGGACGCCGCATTTATGCGCGACAAACCTTTTCGTCCAATCCTCGGCACCCTGGTCTGGGGGAGCAGCGGTACCCGACCCGACATCTCTTACGCATGCTGTGTGCTCGGCCACGTACAATCCAACCCGGGACCCGAACACTGGGAAATTCTCATCGGGGTTCTTCGGTACATCAAGGGAACACTGGACTACGGGGTTCGCTACACACAACCCGCTTTAAACGCCACCGCATCGGGGTCTGGGCTGAAGCCAGAGGGATTCGTAGACTCCGATTGGGCGGGATGTGTGGATTACACGTCGCTCAACGTCGGGTTACGTGTTCTTCATGGGAGGTTGCGCCGGTTTGTTGGTCGTCCAAAAGGCAGGGCAGTGGTGGCTTTATCATCGACCGAGGCGGAGTAGGTACATTTCGCTCGCGCGGGGCGCGCAGCAGCTGAGTTGGATGAAAAATTGGCTCGCCGGAGTTTTCCTTCCCCAGGAGCTTCCCCTCAGTCTCCGCGGCGATAATCTTGGGTCGATCAGCCTAACGGAGACAACAAAGGGGCATGGATTGTCGAAGCACATCGATACTCGGTGGCACTTCATCCGGGGAGCGCGTCCCAGGATGGAGAGATTGCCGTCTCCTCGGTCCCTGGGAAGGACAACGTCGCGGACATCCCTCACGAAGGCTCTCGCTCGCCCTGCTCACGAGAAGTTCGTGTCGATGTTGGGTCTGGATTGGAAGAGGAAGACTGCTGTCCGCCAGGGGGAGTGTTGACGAGAGGCAAGTTGCCTTTCGTGGACGTTGGCGTTCCACTTCCTCTTCCGCTCGTTTCTATTTTAACTTATTTACCGTTTCACTTTCGATCGTAGCCGCACCCTATAAGAGTGCGGCTCCATAACGACGGACCCTCAGTCTTATACCACATCGTGTGCGGACTGAGGGTACGTTCACGTACTTATTATCTTACGATAAGGACACTTACTCACCTTGTAGATATTACTACGGCGTACTTTCTCTACAGGTCAATATAATGAGTCTTATACCACATCGTGTGCGACTGAGGACATATACTTACGGCGTACTTCTCTACAGTAGGCCATGTGCGGACATGGTGGCCAAGGAAGAGAGCGGGTTTCCATCACTGACTCACGTAACATCCCCGTGCCATGTTGCAATCATTTCGGCTCTTGCTCCGAACGCTCATCGTCTCGTCATTCTGCTATTCCGGTGAATCGGCATTCACCTTGTGGTTTTCAATGGGAGAAATTTCAAGACGAGGAGCGGCGTCAACGGGAACTCTGAGCAATATACCCAATTTGCGATGGCGGCGGCGCAGACTTGTCAGAGCCTATGCTAGTATGCCTGGCGAGAGGATCCGTTCGACGATCTTACGCTGACCCGCCACGGATCAATTTCATGGAGAATTAATCATTCCATTCCAGCGCAATGCAGACTTGAATCTTTCTCGGACGAGTTTAATGGGTAAGTATTCATTCACGCATGGTATTAGCTGTCATCCCATAGCCTTTATATGCAGTGAAACTCCACAGACCCCACCAGAGACCTGTAGGAAACAGCGAGTCCAGCAATCCGCCAAGCATTTTCTGGTTTGACAGATTAATACAGATGGCCCCGATCAGGCACCCATTTGACAGGAGACAGTCCACGTTGCTGCCGCCCTGATAAAACGCCTCGACCCAGTACCTCGCCTTCGGTTTCGAATCTCCACCTATGTCCCCAGGATGCTTTGGCTGCAACGTTTGCTTGCGCGCCATCCCCACAACGGATCCTCGTATACAATGCCTCGACTGCCAAGAATACGATCTGTGCGCTAACTGCGCCGTCGGAGGCGACGAATTTAGCGGTGGGACATCATCCGACGCACCAAAATGCGCGTCTTCAGGAGTAGCGGTGGGGGTGCGCAGGCGCCGGTTGCATCTTCATCGGTGGCGATTGTGTATCGTATCGCGGAGACGCCTTCTAACGCCCATACGTCGCTGAATTCGTCGCATCCAGCACCACAAGATTTTGCACCTCCGGCTTCCACACCGCCTCCTCCGCATGCCTTCCACCGCTACTCTCAGTCCCAGGGAGTCGCATATGAAGCACCCGTACTGCCTCCACGCCAGAGCATGGTCATACCCCCGTCTCTGTTTATGTCTGGCAACTCAGGCAATAACACCCCACCGCCTGATACATCCTTCCCGACGTCGGCGTACACGATGCCGCCGCGCGATGCGCAACCAACCGAATATGGATGCCAGCGCCGCCCTACCACAACCCATGTCTCGTTCTATTGCAGAGGGGATATTCGCTCAGAAGCCGTTGCCGTCGCCCGACAGCAGGCTTGTACAGCCGGGAAACACACTCGCTGCCCAGGCGCAGGCGGACACACAACCCCAATTCCGATCCCCCGCGCAAGCTACGGCCGTCGAACGGGGGACCTCGACACAGACGATGGCGTCTCCCTCTGTCTCGTCCCCACCTCCCCACCACCGACCGCATGGGGCCCATTCTTCGAGACGGATATGAGCCCCTCACCTGTGTTCACGGTTCTGATGGACGCAATCTTCGCGTACCTCGACACGCGACGCACGGGGAGCCTCACGCCGGAGGTGTACTCTCGCTTCCTCCTCATCAACCAGGGGTATCTCGGGAAGCAGAACATATGTGCGTGGCCTTTCATCTCCCGCAAATTCAAGCTGATCTTGATTTCACAAACGCAGGGAACTCGAACCTTGTCGCCTCCATGGGCAAAACCAAAGAAGAATGCGCCGACGCCGCCCTCAAAACGCGCCTTCGATCTCTTCGGCATCCAATATATTCTCCGCCCCCGCGCGCGCGACGCCCCCAGCCCACCCGCCGACGTCAAAAGCCAGTTCCAGTCCCTCGCCGCCTCCTTCGCGCGCGCAATCTCTCCCGCCACGCCCGCAGCAGGCATGCCGCTCCTCACGCGCACGGGTTTCCTCAACATCACCGCCGTCGAAGTCCTCTGCGACCCCGCGCGGCACTACACGGGCCTCGCGCACGTGGTTCAGATGTACGAGTCGGGCCTCGGCGCGGTGGTGCGCGGATGGGGCACGCCGCTGCCAAGGGGCGTCCTTCCCGGACGAACCCGACCCGAGGATGGTTGGCGCGGATCGCGCGGGTGCAGGCGGCGGTGAAGGAGAAGAAGCGGCAGTCGTCGATATCGTCGTCGGGGGGCAGTCGGGGCAGTCGGGGCCAGGGCGGTTGGGCTCGGGCGTTGCGGGGGGGCTGCTCTCGGCGGCAGCGTATACGCGGAATGCGGTGGGCAAGATCGATGCACAGGGTGCGGTAATGTGCTTAAAGCGGCTGGGAATGCGGCGTACATAATTGGCGCGGTTACTAACGATTAACTTGAAAGCAATGTACTAAACTTCACCGAAGAAAGGACAAAGGTTGCAAATACCCGTTCGGGATTGCGATTCTAGGTTTTAGCATGGAGAAACCATGCGCGTGGGCTCGGGCTGACTGCCTATGGCATGAACTTGAGCTTCACTGCCCCCTTTGAGTAGATTTGCCGCTGATGCCCGAGTGAACAGGAAGGCGAAAGAATTGCCTTAAGTTTCGGTCAAACTGAAAACTCAGACAGAAGCAGGCTATCCAACTCACTCTCATTAGGATTTAGCATTCCTCGGGTGGTGTTTCCCTCGGCGGCGTCCGGGCAGTGCAGTGCCACCACTGTACGGTGTTCCGGGTTTCTGCCCAGTATTTATCTTCGTACCAAGGACAGTGCTCGCTCGAACATTTACTGAGTGACTCTCCGGCATATTGACACAGAACAGATACGGCAACAGCGCGAAAACTATGGAAACCATCGACTTTTCTGTATATGCTGTTGGCCTCCCTCTCGTCTCGTTGTCGTCTGGTAATATCTCACAGCTCGACACGCCAACCCAAAGCGACTACCACTGCCTGGACCTCCGGGGTGTTTCGTATTCGGGAATCTTTTCGATGCATGTCTGGTCCGTGTCGAAACCGCCCTAACACCTTGACCTGCCTTATATATAGATTCCATCGCACCACTACTGGCTGAAGTTCGATGACTGGGTTCGTGAATTCCGGTAGTTTTTCTTTTGACGAGGCGTATTCGCTTGCCCAACATTTTCCTACTTAGGTCCTATCTGCAGTATCAACATTCTGGGAACGCTTGTTTTTGTACTCGGCTCCGCCAAGGTCGCAGAGGATCTCTTGGGTTCGTTATCATGGGTCTGGTAAATATCATTTGCGTTCAACCTGTAACTTAGATTGTCGCTCTGCTAAATACTCAGACCGTCCTAGGTCAGACTCGCTGCAGTTTTGTGTATTGCCCAAAGATTAATACTAATACTTGTTTCCAGATGGGTGCTCTCCTCAAAAATAATGGCGAAAAACAGACACGTGGGTCTTATCCCAGTCGGAGACAAGTGAATCACTTCAATTTCGACCTTGGAGTACAACGTTGACCAGTCACCGCCGGTTCCGGAAGTGTTCAGCCTCGTGCGCTCTACGTACCCCCCCCCCCCCCCCCTTGAAGATCTTAAGAAAAAGCGACGAACACTTTCATCGCTCAAGTCCTTCGCACTCCAGAAGATTTCACGAATGGCGTCAGACAGTGGGTTCGATGTTGTTTCAACTGAGGAGATTCGACTGGCAACAATAGACACGCGGCAACAGTAACAACCTCAGTCGGGTAGTTGATATAGGCGGTGTTCACAATCGTAACAATCGTAACAATGAAAACCATGTATGGCCACCAGATCACCGACTTTGAGAGCGACCGCTTCGCCAAACGGATATACAAATTTTCCACCACCTTCGCAGGGACCCTGGCGCCCGGTAAATTCTTGGTCGACATCCTTCCATGGATCAAATATTTTCCCGCAGGCGCAGGCTGGCAAAGGCAGGCCGCTGAATGAGCGGAAAGCAACCGTGTGGTGCACACAGAGATGCTAGAAGCCGCAAGGGTTGAGGCTATCATACCCGCATACGGCACTCGCCCATCCATTCACAGACGAATTCCGGAAACTCACCTTCGTTCGTTTCAGAAGGCCTTAGTGATCCTGGGTACGGGGTGACCGAAGAGGAGCTGATCTATATCGGCGGTTCAATATCGCAGACTGCCGACACTGTGAGTTTTTTTCGCTGGAAATACCAACTAAATTGCACCAAGATTATGTCTGACTGTAGTGTATTCATTCTCGCAATGACTCACTGGCCCGAAATTCAACGGAAAGCTCGGGAGAAAATCGACCGCCATGTCGGCCGCTCCCGTATGCCAACGTCATGAATCGCCCGAATCTTCCATACACGCCGGTGAGATTTTTGGGTACCTCCATATCACCAAGCTCACTTCTCCGCTATCTAGGCTATACTGAAGGAGACCTGTCGGTGAGCCGGTTCAAAGTCCGCTGTTTATCAAGCTCATTGCTCAGGGCGCCCACAGCTGGAGACCCGTCGCACCCCTCTGTATGCTCCAAACTTCCTTTAATCTTCCTCGTAGATCTGATTCGACAGCTGTACCGCATGCATCGACTGAAGTATGTCTGAACTTGACTTGCAAATCCCGACTGATGATACTTTATAGGATGAATATTTAGGGCTACTTCATCCCGAAAGGTTTGGCTCCATTACGAACTTGAGCCTATCTGTAGACTGATTCTGCATTGCGATAGGGACGACTATGATCAATTCGATATGGTCCATCCATCAAGACTCTGCGGTATGCTCCGATCCCGAGCCTTCTCACCGGAACGCTTTTTGGATGAAGATGGCAAGGAGAAAAACACCGAAGAAAGCAGGACCTTTGGACACCACGTCTTTGATTTTGGATGTCGGTGAGCTGACGCCAACTCGCTCGATCGCAATTTTTTGAAACGTACTAAAGGCTCTGCCCTGGGGCTACGATGGCCGATCACGCGGTCTGGGTATTCGCTGCTCGTTGTTTATAGGCACTGGAAATTCGCCCTCTACGGGATGCAGATGGTCAAATCCCAGAGGTGCATCCGCTGATGTTCACCTCCGGCGGTGAAGCCTCGTGAGTACCCTGAGAAGACATTGCACCCACTATGCCTGTTGACGACTGATTCTAGGTACCCGTTACCATTTGCGTCTGATATACGACTCAGGGAAGGGGTATCGGCGTTGAAACTCGGAAATCAGATTGATCTGGACGGGTAGCAATTGTTAGCCCGAGTGGTCTCCATACGACCCTGGTGTTGGTGGTACTATTCTGGGTTCGAGTGCTATGTACGCGCACTGCCTCGATTAATGTACCTGCGGCGCAATTTTTTACCAGGCCCATTCCCCCTGTACCTGCTGGCAGGCTGCACCTATTCCTTCCGGCTGTGTCAGCCATTGATTACATGTAATTGTAGACTGTAATCATACAAAAGCTTGTAGATACTGTTATAATTCACTGCGCGTGTGAAACGGGCTCCCTGCTAACTGAACTTTTCTGGCTCTGAATTCCAACATGTGGCAGATCACGCTTGGTGTGCATACTTAGGAAACAGCATGCATTGAACGATTCGGGCAAAACCGCCAAGTGCAACCATCACGCGGTGGAAGAATGAGATACAAGGATTGAACATGAACCGCGGAAGAGCGACGAGCGACGAACACTTATCCTGTTGAAGTTATGAATGAACTTTGCGTCTATGTAGGTATTGTTCCGGACGATCCGTCCAGCCGGCGGATTGTTATCCAAACAGCAGCCCCTTTCCTCTTTACCTCCGCCGAAGCTCCGCCCCAAAGCTCGAGCTTGAGTTTTTCCGACCGACGCTGGCCCCGCGAAACCCCGCGCTCGTAGAAGCGATGGACTCTGCAAAACGAAGGGTTCTAGTTGCCTTCGCAGACGACGATTCGACCGCGGACGACCGCTCAAGAAAGCGCCAGAAAAAAAGGGTCGATAGGGCGTACAATCGTAGAAGTCTTCATCGATAAACACGCCACCAACGCAGAGCTTGCAAAGGAGGTAGCCGATGCGTTCGAGCAGCCGAATGTGACTTTAGAAATCTCGAATGGCTCCGAGCTTCGTGAAAACGAGTATGTAGGACCTTACGCCGCATCTCTGGTCTCGACTAACCGTCAGAAAGTACGGTCGACACGATTGGAGACCACGAAATTGTTACCGCAAGAATTACTTCGTCTGAAGTCGCTCCCGAAGCCCAAGTCAGTACGCACATCGATCCGGTGGACCGCTTCAAGATCGGCTTTGTTACGGCTGAGCGCGCCGTTTTACACGCAAAAGACACCCCCCGCGAACAGAGCGAAGCGACAAACGCAACGTTCGCGTTCGACGGCGAAATGATCAGCGGAAGCACCACGCTGGTATGTGCTCAGCTAGATAATTGATCTGGCTCACAATTGCATCAGAGGGAGCTCGAGAGGGAGGCTGCACGAGTTCTGAAGTGGTTTTCACCCGATTCCATGGATCTGGACGATATTCCCTGCAACCACGAAGAAGAACTCGCCTGCAGCTGCCCCATTTCTCAGGAAGTCGAGAAACACGGAATCTTCGATACTCTTCACTGTCGCTTTACAGTCGATGGCTCGGTCTGTGTGAACGCTGAGTGCCCGTACTCGCATGTCAAGTTGGCGGGTGGGTGTTCCTTAAGCTCCCACTTCGGTCCCTAACGAATCGCAGATCCTAGCATGGCCTCGCCCCCCCATTGTTCCTTGTGCGAGGAAGCACTCGGTAAGATACCCATAAACCGTGACTCGCGTCTAACTCGATATCAGGATTCCCGTGTCCATCGTGTCTTGTCCGTGCGCAAAACGCTGACGAAAACCCGGCCTCCGTACTATTCTGCCCGTTGGTTCAGGTACGTGAAGTGGTTCCCGGTATTACCCATCTCATTTTGACTTGTCAGAACGCCGGATGTGGCCACCTCCACCACGCCCACTGCGTCGGGGCGCGCCACGACACCAGAATTCTCGGCTGCCCTTCGGGTTGTCAAGTTCAACGGTTTCCCCGTGAAGCCGCTGATTTCAGCTTGAGCGACCCGCATCTCATCGTGGTCTGGGACGGCGACAAAGTCGACAAGATTCCGGTCCCGTCGTCTACCGACGGCTCGCTCATCACGCTGAGCACAGAAGCCGTTATCGCACTCGTCGAAACCTTTCTCGAAGAGCGGCAGTCTGCGCTCCCCGGCCTCTCCCTCCGCGTCCATTTCAGAGACCCTGTAGCCGAGTGCGTTACTAAATTGTCAACACGTATCTTTGCATTTTAATCTAATTTCCTCCGTGCAGAACAGTGCGATTCACGCAGTCGACGCTGGTCAGTGTATGCCCCTCGTCGAGCCACCTGAACCAGGGCCACCGCCGCTTTCCGCTCTTCCCAGCAAAAACGCGCGACATAATCACCCTAGAGCCTCTCACGCCTTTTTCTGTTGATCTTCATACATCCCACGCTCCGATCGTCGCGTGCGGCTGCACACCCGTCCGGCGTTTGTTTTCGTCTCCGTCTCCGTCTCCGTCTCCGGGCTCTCCAGCGCCAGAACAAACGACCGTCCTGCTGTATGCGGTCCAGCGCAAAAATGACGCCACGTCCAAATCGAAATCGAAATCAAAAGCCGCGGCCGCACTCGGACCCGACAAGCCGCAGCGGGTGACGACGACTGTGTCCAAGGAGTCGATGTTTCTGGACGACGCGGCGTGGCAGCCGAGCGTCGAGCAGACGACGCGCGGGATGGCGGCCCTCCTCTCCTCGTTGTATCTGTTCGCGCATTCCGTCGCGCAGAAGGGCGTCGCGGCGGAGCAGAAGGTGCTCGCGGCCGCTTACGCTGTGCTGCGCTTCCCGCCCGCCATTAGAACGTGTAAGTTGCTTACTTATTTGAAGGGATTCAAATCGAAACTGTCCTGATGCCCATCATTTGTGTGCAGTGGCTGGGTTGCTCCTGAACAAGGTACCACGCCCGGAGGAGAAAGCGGCTCTTGCGGAAGCGCTCTATCACGCGCTGAAGGACTTTTCGTCGCGGGGGCCGGCTGCCATTGCGAACCGTGAGACGCGGCGCTTCGAGACAGTAAGTCTTACGACCGTTTGTCCTCTATGGCGTCCGATCGAGATATTTATTTCAAAAAAGGTCAGAATTTTCTTGGCGCATTTGGCAAGTGCCGCAGACGCCGGGTCGGCGGCCACCGCTCAGCGTCCCGTGGAAGAGATATCGCTCATATGCGCGGTATCGCGTAAACGCCTCCTTGATCCGGTCCTCTTCAATTCCGCAGTGGTTGGGCGCACCGCGGCGGCTCTCCACCAACGCGGGGGCGCACTGTATCGCCCAAACCATTCCGCCCCTCCGTCCCAGCTGGTGGAATTATCAAACACCGATTCCGTCGTGATGCTGTTACCCTGCGTGCCTGGTCTCACTGGCGCAAGCGCAACAGCGACACTCCTCCTTCGCGTAAGCGATATCGGATGGCCGCCGCGAGCGTTCATGGCTCCGCTCGACACCGCTGCGCGGGACTTCATTGCCGCAATCCGGCGTGCGAACCAGACCGATCTGGTGAGTCAAGGGCCGTTGGACCTCAAGTCTGTCGATGTTGTGCCCCCCCGGATCGTCGTCGACCAAGAGGCAAGTTCAATTATTTTATTTCTCCTTCTCCAGGTACTGATGTGTATGCGCAGGGACTTTTGGCGGTCTTCACGGGTCGCGGATGTGGTACAAGCCGCGATGTTAACTTCTTCCGCCCCATGTTCGTCGAGTTGATATTCCTTTCCCGGAAATTCACACTGACTTCGATCGCGTAGGAATGGTGGAGACGCCGAGGTTGACGTTAACGATGTTGGGCATGCTCTTCAGCAGGTTATCAGAACGCGAGAGGCAGAGGATACGTGGCAGGTCGACAGCTTCAGCGGGGTTCTGAATATTTCTCGCCCGCCGGACGAGGTACTGTCCATTCCTCTTTTCTTCGCATGCATCGATTAATTTCTCAACCGCAGGCCATTGTTCTGTGTTTGGACTTGAGCGAATCCATGAGCAGAAAATCGGGCGTGCAACCTTCCGCTGGCCCAACGGCTCAAGATCCCACACTCGATCCAGAGGTCGCTGCAGACTCGATCGCTGCGGAATGCGTTCGGGGCATGAAAGATACTGATATCGAAGATTCAGGTGCGCTACAACTAAAATCGCACTTGCACTCGGCTGATTTCTTCCAGCGAAAACATACTTACAGGCCCTTCACCTCCAATGTCATCACCCTTGGACTACGCTCAGCAAGCGTTCTGCACCACGTGGCTCGAATCTTTTGGACGATATTGCTCTTTTGGCGGCAAGAGACCTCCTGCAGCTTTCTTTCAGCCAAGAGGATCGGGCTGGCCGGACGCCGGATCGTATGACTGCTGCAGCTATGAAACAGGTATTTTTTCGTCTGTTCTTCTCAAAGTCCTCCCTCCTTACGCATATCCCAGCTCTCGTGTTTCATACGGGCGGTTTCTGATGATACGATGAATGAAGAGTTGCGCTTGTTCCTGATTCAGCTCTTGGATAGTCCAGATATGGCTACGATCGGGAGCGAACCATTCAGCGTTCCAAGGAAGTTCATCGGTTTCCGGTGAGCGCTTTCCAATATCTTTTATTTAGCCCACCTAAAGAACATATCAACCAGAACTGGCGAACTTCTGACAGATCCAGTCCATCCCAGAAACGCCCCACCGGGAATCTTTGTCCAGAGGACATCTGTGCAGTGGTTGGAGCAAAACCTCTGGCCGTTAGGCCATTCAGTGCCATTGGATTTGCCAGCGCCGCGCCTAAAGAGAGCCGTGGCGACTTGGGCAAGTAGATTTACATTGGGTCACAATTCCAATTCACATACTTTTTTAGATTTCTGGGGCCGAACTCTTGCCCCAAGTCGAAGAGCGTAATTTGATTACTATCGACTTGCGACACGCGGCGGCGAAACGATCTCATGGCGACTCCGGAGAAGCACCACGACCCGCACTCTGTACTCGCTAGCGCATCGGGCAACCTCGGCCAAATTTTCGGGATTCGCTCTCAAAATTTGCGGTCCAGTTTCCTCAAACAGTATCATTACGGAGTCCCCCTCACTCACCCTCGAGGGCACAGCCCTTTCCGTACACGGCGGTATCGTCGAAATTATCCGGAGCATCCCTCATACTCGAAAGACTTTGGACATCCAGGTTACTTGTACACACGGCGGGCCTTCCCTGCGAGTTGTAGTCCCACAAGATGCTTCTGCTCTTGTCGTGCTTAGCTATATTGATGTATGGTCTGATGGCATGGAAGATTCAGCGATGACGGATATCACCCTCTGGTTCGTCCGTCTATGGTCCTCCTAGGAATCTACTCAACAGTTCTTTTCAGGCACGGACTTCGAGATTCGGGCGATGGGACCTCAAGAGGAACTCCTTTAGATCCTGATTCAGCCCTCCTACGTCTCAGCGTAGATTACAATGCTGACGCCATTGTCCTTGAATCCAGAGCGTGGGTGCAAATGAGTAGAGGCGCCCGTCAAGCCCGTGAAGAAAGCAGGCACCTTACTCGTCTTCATCTGCTGAAGGAATTGTTTAATGTGTTTTTGAATCGGGCGGTGAGTTGATTATACTCTGGCTCTGACCACTACCCATCTCCCGTAGAGTTCGTTCGATACCTCCGTATCGCTGGTCCTCGGACTGGTTACGTGTATGTTATCCTTCGGAATGGTACCAAGCTTCGTCGAGCTAACTTTCTTCTCAGTTTCGAACAAAGCCTCAGCAGACCAAGAACTGACCCCGATCTTCGAGAACTTCAGAAAACAACTCGACCGTAAAGAGGCCGGCGGAGATACCGCCATCTATGAGGCGCTCGATTCCGCGAGACGAATGCTAACTCAGTACCGGCCTGACCTTCTAAAACTGCGAAAGCGCATCATCATCGTCTCGGACGGTGAAGATACCAGCTCGACCACGTCTGCGCAGGAAGTCTGCCTCGCCCTTCAGCGGGCGCGCGTTGTTGTTGACTCCGTTCAAGTGGGCCCGAGAAGCGACCCCATTCTGCATTCTATATCTGTCGCTACTGGTAAGAATTCTTTTCCAGGTTCGATATGCGTTCCTCTCTGACGGTTCCGCAGGCGGTTATCGATTCTCTCCCAACACCTCCCTCGCGGATGCGCTCAGCATCTTTGACCTCGAGACGATGCTCTACTCCGGCGAACGTTCGCCGCGCATAGGCGAGCCCTTCGTCCACCAGGTCACCTCCCCGTACCTGCTGCTCTCGTACCAAAACCAGTCCCTGTACCCGATCGATCTAATCACGGTCGACAAGTTTCCTCCACGAGCGGCACATCCGCTGTTAGCAGCACCCGTCAAATCCGCGGCCGCTGCCACTTCCGTCGGGATGGGCGGGGACGATCGTATGAAGCGCATCATGCGAGAGGTAAGTTGTGTCCAGTCGCTGGGTCGGGGCCGAACTCAACTTTCTGTGAAGATTAAAGCCGTCGTCGCTGACCCGCACCCGCATATCGACGTCTACTTCAACGACAGCGACATGTCCTTCCTCAAAGTTATCCTTGAGGTGAGGGCCTTCCTCCAGCTTGGTTCCTTCTTTCTTCTCCGTTCCTTTCTCTGTCATGTATTCTCGTTGTTGATGACACTGACAATACCGCGGCGCACCAGGCCCCGACCGACGTCGAGAACTGCCCGTACAAAGGCGGCACGTTCCTCTTAACCTGCGACTTGCCTGCCGGGTACCCGCGCGACCCGCCCCAAGTGCGCTTTGTCACATTTATCATGCATCCGAATGTACGTGTTGTATCCAAAATGTGTTTTATCGTACTTGTTATTACGGACCTAAAATACTCTTACCTATCATAGGTATCGAAGCAAGGCAAAGTGCGTTGCCTCCCCATTGCACTTATTTTAGAGCACATTGACTGACCAGTCGACTGACCCAACGCAGGTCTGCATCGCCGAGCTCGGCCGGCTCTGGTCGTCCGACATCACCCTGAAGGAGATCTTCAGCCTCGTTTACGGCACGCTGCTCACACCCGACCTCGAGAACCCGCTGGAGATTCAGGCGTCGCTGAAATATTGTACGTGGTCCCGTCTTTTGTCCTCGTTGTCTCATCTCCCTCTTACCGATAAATTCTAATTTATCCACCCCGATCACTTCAATCGACAGACGAAGACGACGGAACCTACGCCCTCGCCGTCGCCGACGCTACCGCCAAGCACGCGTCCAAGACCCGCGCACAGTGGAAGGCGGAGCTTGAGCTCGATGAGGAGGACGATGACGATGACCTATACGTGTGAACTTAAGTTGAAAAGAATTGAAGAAAGACCTTTTGTGTGTATCACTACTACTACTACTGTGTTTCTTGTACTGCTCCGCCCCCCGCTGGAGGGAAATGCGATGATTTCTTTCTTGGTACGCGGTCGGTTGTTGAATTTGATGGAGAAGGAACGAAATTTCGACTCACAGCACTAGTACTTTGGATAGAAACTCATAACTGAGTTCGTCTGCACAGGTAATGGCAGGGCAAGGGACTTTTCCTTCCGGGTACCTTCTCCCGATGCACTTTCGAAGTCTGACACTCTGCTTGAAACTTTAAATCTTTGGTTGAATGGTTCTCATTGGACCGGTTACACCGGCGTTTGCTTTGGACCACTCAATTTCGAGTTACCGCTTGGTTACCGCCCTCCCAAATATTCGGGTTCTCGACTCCCAGTAAATCTCTTCAGAAAATTTAATCGCATCGAATTTCAACGAAATCCCATTTCCGGTCGAGATTCGAGAATACTTACCTTGGGGTGGGCCGCCTGGCAAATTGCCGCCTTGCGTGAATGCCGCGTGATCGCTGATCTTTGATCGGATAAACCCGGCGTGACGTTTCTCGTCTTCACCATAATTATAATCACCTCTGCTCAAGTTGCTCGACTGCGAGGCGTAGCACGTATGTCTGATCGACCCTCCTTGCACGTCGATACCAAGCCAATGCCACCCAGGTGCGCCGAGTTTGTTGGAATTCCGAGTCCATCGCTCGCTCGCTATCTCCGATGCCGTTGTTACTACGCCGTTGACTGGCGTATTAAGGCAACAGGTACTATACCTTTCCCTATCCCCTTCATTTACCTTATTCTGTGTTGTTCTCTCTCCCTTTGGTAAAATACTCCCCATTTAGTTTAATTCACCTACCTTTAGTTTAAGTAGTTCCAGGCAGGTTGTAGTATAACTACTGTGTAGTTTGCGGAAGAATCCCCTGCGTGTTTGCGAGGGTCAACTGCTATCTCCCGAGTAAAGGCCGTGGTTACCTTTATTTCAACAGAGTTCATGTTATCACAAGCCAGAGCGGATTTTCTTTACACTAGGTCGCGGTTGCAGCCTGCCATGGGGGTGGGAGGGAGACAATTCGCAGTGGTGTAGTGACGCGTAAAGGACGCAATGTTCTCCGTCTCTCGTTCTCGTCAGCTGTTCATGCGCTGAGGTGCACTGTTTTTACCTTCCAGCGGAGATGATTTCGCGATCACGTTCATTCGGCAAGCCCGAACTCTGCTCCGGAACTGCGAGCGTTCTGGCTGGTGAGTTGAACTTATGTCCCCCTTCGCATCGTGCGATAACACCCGCGTCATTGAGGCCTTTTTCCATGAAACTTCAATGGTCTGACTTGCGCGAACAGCGTTCGCATATCTATAACGTGCGTTGCTTCCGCGCTTCTCTATTCACCAATGTTTTAGGCGAAGAGGGAGCCATGCATTGCGCAGTTACGAGGCCATACCAAGCATTTTGGTGGATAGCGGGCTGGCCTTGGTCGTGATGAAGGTGGGCCAATCTGGGCCCGAGTCATATTCCGGCGAACTTGACTTGGTAATTAATTCAATGTTTCAAGTCCTCCGTCGGTGCTCACTTTTTAAGCGCTCGGATCTTTCCTCAATGCGTCTTCGCCGATCCATTTAGGTCTGGCCTTCGAATCCCTTATAACCTGCCGGGATCCAGAATGTCCGCCGCATTTGGATAATTGGATTCGGAACCCTCCGGCGTACGCAGGATCTTTAGTCCGTGGCAGTCGATGCGGCAACTAAATATACACAGCAAACGCAGGTAGCGTCGCCCACGGACTCGTATGATTCCGACCCGGGTCTCAGTCAATATCTCCAACGCCAGCGAACTAAGTACTGTGGTTTGCGAACTTGGGCGGTCAACTTGAAATAAGGCGTGCTCTATTCAGATCCATTCAACCGAGCTCACTGACCGCTTGTTTAAGGAATATCCGCACCCCCTCTCACCGGCTGCGAGCATCGGTTAATTATTTGCTAAATCCGTGCCTGAATTTATGTTTCTGCTTGGTTTCTGCTGCATACAATTGGCATACAATCCATATGTGGTTCTGCCGTTCACGGGCGCTCGACAGAACAACTACTTCTTGTTCCCATGGGTTGGAGAAAACTCCGACTACAGAGACGAACTTCGGCGGAGAGCTCGACTGCCTGTAATGCAATTTGACCGCATTTCTAATAGTCGCTCTCACTCCGAATCACAGTGTCTCTCGTAGACAAACGCCCGAGTTGAGCAGTCACCTCAGTGGAGAAGAGACGTACGTTCGTTCTCCATTGAATGGGTAGGCGAGCCCCTGCCAAGGCAGGGCTAGCGGGGTTCCGACATTTCTTCCGCCGCATTCGAGTGCGTAAAACCAGATATCACGGCATCGCCATCTGCAGTTGCAATGCGCTAGACCAGGGACGGGCGCCGATCCTCCAACAATGAACCGCCACATACCGGAAGCGCATGCCTTACAGCTTAATGACACGATGACCGTACTCGTCGGATACCAATTGGAGTTGTGTCTCCGTTGAAAGCCGAGGGATAGCGCTGGTTATTCGCTATAAAAGGCAGAAAATTGGGAGACGCAGTCCAACAACGATGCGCATTTCTACCGTTGTGTTCGGTGGAGTTCTGCTCCAAGTGGTGGGGTTCTTGGGCTCCGAGGCTTAGTCGGTGTACGGATGAGCTCCGCAACCGTGCCCGCATCCATCTCCTCCCTCCCCACCACACTCTCACGCAACAGTTCTTCTTTGACATCTTCTCCGCAAATTACCACTGTTAGTTCTGCCACAACGGACGTTAGCCGTGGCCCTTCCTCGAGCAACTCGTTCTCAGCATCCCCATCCACTATCACAAGTTCTATTGGAGCCCGCCCACCCGTTCAAAAGCGAGCGGCCATTCCTGCATGTCTCAAGACGGTCGAACTCTCTTGCCTCAACCTGGCTGCGAACTGTATCGACACTGTCAACTCGGGTGTTCGTACACCAGACGTATTACCAACGAATGCGCCTGATATTCCTTTTTCAGACTTTCAACAACCTCTGGGGTATCAAGTCATGCGTGGCTGCGGCTACTTGCTACGGTGTAGGCCGCCACCCCGCACCGTCTAATCTCGTCTGATCCTTGTTTTTTTGCAGGTCGGAGACTTGATAACAAGTGTCGAGTGCCAGACTGGATTCACCGTCACAAACGCGGCTCAGGCATCACTTGACTACAACACGGTGAAGCCATACAAATTCGTCTTTAATTTAGCTAAGCCATATACATACAGATTTACGCCGGAATTGTCGGCAGCTGCGCGTTTGCCTCTGGAGGATGGTAAGTGTCAACTTTCGTCTGCCAACGATGGTCTTGCTTACCTGCTTCTAGTCCGATCACGCAGCAGAATTACATCGATTTCTACTATGGAGAGCTTTCAGCAATTAATTCCGCCAATTTTCCCAGGTACGCCTGACTCCTTGTAATGTTCATTACGGCTGAAAGGGGTGATCCCACTTGCCAGTTCGAACGCTGTAGTTATTGCATTTTGGAACGCAATAACGGTGTGGGCTGCCACAGGAAGTAGCGTGCCTTATTTGAAGTCTGCGGTCCTCCCTCTCAGAATCTCTGAATATTATACCTGATGAAATGGATTAGTTTCAACGACTGGCTCCACTTTTCTTCCTTCCCTTCGACCACGGTGTGTATCTGGCATTTTCTTCCAGATCCTTGTCCCTCTGACTGATTGTTCAGACAACCACGGCGCCTCCGGTAGTCTCCTACACCCAGATCGACTGGAGTAAGTCGAGTCACTCCAGACGAAAGACCGTCATAATCTCATATGATCGTTCAACCAGATCCAAACCCCGCACCCTCCTCTGGCGCCGTCTCCGAAACTTTCGTGAAGTCCACCACTACTGTAATAATCGCCATCCCGACAATCACGACCACTGTGATTGTAGCCGGCACCGTTATCACACTTGCACCGGGAGGAACGCCGATAAACGGTCCACTTCCTTCGGGCGTGTCGCTTCCTGGAGCCATAACGCCTACGTGGAGTATTTATTTTCATTTTGTTCCTTTGCCCGCGAGTCAACGTCGACTATTCTAGATCCGAACATCATTCCGCCTACCTCTGTTTCCTCCGTGACTTTCACCGCTCCACCCTCGTTCACCACGGTTGTCGCTGTGCCCACCGCATCCAATTCTCCGCCCAAAAATATCATTGGGCCGCCCGGCGACAAGAACAGCAACGGCGATGACTGGTGGCTACTTCTATTCCCCGGGATCATTGGCGGCCTGCTTCCGCTAGATATCGGAATCCCCGGCGGCGTCAAACCCACCGCAGCCCCACCGCCCGGTTGGGCTGGTCCTTGGTCGGACCCTGACCCCACATCTACGTCTACGTCCACGAACTCTGCTTCCGCAAGCAGCTCGGCCTCCTCAAGTTCCTCGTGTCCTCAGCCCACATCGGTCTACGCTTTATCTGATGATTCTGAGAACGCGGACTGGCAAGATCTTGGCTCGGACCCGGATAGGCGGCGTAGCACTCTCGTACCCCGCGCCGGGCGATGTGAGCTCCGTCACTGCTTGATTCAACTTTGTTTGACTCTCGAACAGCAATCTCGCTGCCAAACTGCGGCGTCTCTGTTGCAAATGGCAACGCCATTGCTAACCCAAACACCGTGAATTTGGGGGCCGGAACGTACTATACCATCGGTCTCAAGGCGGCAGGCGGAGTTAATACCGTCCTGAATGCGATAGCTGTGGGCAGCCGCCCTGTCGGAAACGGACCCAACACAGTTAATCGTATGTGGTGCCACCTTCGTCTATATCTTTGACCGAAATCATATCTTAGAGGAACATGTGTTCGAGTATGTTTCTGCACAGACTCGGAGAATGATATATCGTGACTCACTCGTACAACTCCGTAGGCTCGGATACATCAAGCAATACTTTGAATCGCTCAATGCCAATGGGATAACTTGCGCCTGGTACGATTCCTTTCCTACACCCCGTGCCTTTATGTTGACCCAACGCATCCCAGGATCCTCAATAATGTATACAATCGTGCTGGGTGGGATGGTGTAACCCCTTGGGCGTTGTCCCTACTTCAAGACATTGATCAGGCCGGTAACCCAGTCCGCCCATCTGAGCTCCTACTGAGTCTATCTTGTTTGCAGGCCGTGAATATGGTCTGGGTTGACAAACCGCTGAATCAGGGTGCGTTTTCGTTTCTCCGTATGTCGATGCACGGCTGAGATTTGTTGCAGCCAAGTCAAATGTCGTGAACCAGGACAAGGCGACCGCAGCCGACCCCCCTCAACGCAATAACATAAACAGCATCACAGACGTGACTGCCGGTGGGCCCTCTGTAAATCTGATTCAAGATATCGAGTACTTCGCGCGGAATTTTGCGGCTCTTGGGACATGTACGTCATTCATCTCTCCGCTGGAGTCCAAGCTATATGTAAACTGACGACGCTATGTTAGACTTCGGTAACACGGCCGCGACGTTCCGGGCCACAGCTCTCCGGGTCCAAAATCGGTTGGCCCAAATCACGCCGGCCACTCCAGATGTCAACCTTCCGGTTCAATTCAATAACTGGCTGCGGGGCCTTGCTGCTACATATCCCAATGGGTGCACGTGCGATAGCTCCCTCCGAATGTCCTCCACGCGTTGCTGAGAGTTTCTACTAGGTCCCGGGCGAATAATGTTTTCAATTTTTATCAAAACAAGATGACCACTCTCGCGAACCAGAATAACGGCGGGGTGGTGCCGCAATGCTTCCCACTCTACCACACCGGGGTATGTTTGTTTGTCACCTTCGCCCCAGTTTCACCTGGTTCTCACGACTATCCCAGATTACTGCTCAAACGTTTACATGGCAGGTGATGATCTCTCTTCTCCATAGCATTCCTAGCGGATCCACTCAGCAAGGCATTCTAGAACTTGATCCCTCCGGCACCGACCTTGCCTACCTGCGACATTCCTGGAACTGAGGGGAACCTCCAATTCGGGATAAACCCCAACGGAACCCCCGAGCCGTCCATCAGCACCTTCCGAGTGTTGGGCTCAGGCCGAACGGACTTCTACGCCCTCGGCGACGGAGACGACTTCGCGGGGGACCACTTCGTCGGCGAAGATCTCTCCGCGCAGTTTGCGGCCTGCCAAGGCGCCTGGGACATCGGCCTCAGTAACGGAGCCACAGTCCCCGCCACCGACGCGTTCCTCAACTTGAACTGCAACGGCCAAACGGGCAACCAGGTAACCGCGGGGATTTCGTTCGTGGTGAATAACCAGGTGCTGGGCTGTGTGTCCATAAATTCCGAGGTCGCAGGGGGAGGCGGGTTGCTCATTTACATCATCTGCTCGTCGACGACTGCCGCTGCCACGACGTGTGCGAACGCGATCCTGCAGGCCAACTTCCCGAATGGCAATCTTCTCACGGGGTCTTTGCAGTTCATTCCCACATGATATTACAAATTTAGTTACACATATCGTTCTCAGAGTTCTCTTCAAACCGGGCTGTATAAAGGAATATATTGGGTTCCCATTGAATCTCCTTTGCAAATACCACAAATGCATTCGGGAAGAACAGCTTTACAGGGAGATTGCAGTTCAACCACGCGTCTCATCGTACAGTCAGATGGAGCAGAGCACGAGGTACGTCGAGAATCAGCATTCAATTGCGGTCTGCCGAGACATATTGGGATACTAATTGGGCCGCTCACTCACATTTCCTTTGAGGCGCGATCCAACAATGGCAAGTTATGCGTTGCCTCCCCTGGATGGTCTGTTTGAATACCGGATCGCGACGGCGAAAGATGGGCTGGATATAGCTTCAGCTAGCACCGAAAGGGTATAAAATTGGAACTGAAGTTGAACGCTCCACCGCGGATAAGTTCCGCGAGCTTGAAGCCCGGAGCCGAATATCAGCTATATATACTATGGTATAGTATACATTTATACTATGGTATAGTATACATTCACTTTTGAGCCCCGGCAGCTGTGACCGGGATGATTGAAAAATCACGCGAAGAATCCTTATCCGAGACGGCGGATGATCCATTGGCCCGGTAAAATTGCGATGTCCGAGCTCGGGGTTATCGTAATACTTACGCGGTGACGAAATTCCATCCGATTCTGAGGCAAAAAACGGCAGCGCAAGAAAGAACGCAGGAAGACAAGAGGGTGACGTCATTGATTGGCAAGAAGAACGAGTAGTTGATCGGATTTAGCCGGGTTTGCGTCGACCGACTCGCCACCACGATCATTCAACGGCTTGGCGGCTTATTCCGACGAACCTGTCCCAGGATGTTCAAGATTTCTGCGATAGTCGCCAACTTGAATCAACTGAATCGTCGAGGACACAAACGCGGAGCAATACAACTGGAGCAATACGGTCATATCACGACGCAGTTCGGTCGTATGACCCACAGCCATCTTGTTCTTGCTCTTGGCCTTTGTCTGCTGAAAACTCGTATGAATACCGGTGGTTGATCAGAAGGCCTTTTCTGTTCTCTTGCCCTCGCTCTTCAGTTTTATAAGCTTTTCTGTCACTTGGGTCCTTCGTCAGCTGTGTCCAAGAATCCTGCAAACGGGAGGGCGGGAGCTGTTAGTTGGTTGTTCGTCACCAATCCTTGTCACCGTCCCAATTCCTGGCCTGACCACCCAATATCACATGAAGCCCGCCCAATAGAATTTCTGGGACTTGCATCCGTTCAGCGTGATTTCCCGATGGACCTTGCACTCCCATCCCGGAGATACTCACCGGTCAGCGGGCGGATAGGGTCGGATTAGTGAACCCGTACCAATTCATCGTCGAGCTCGAAACGACTTGTGGAGGAATACATGCGACCCTGTTTCCCTCGTATAAAACGGTCGCGGATTTGTCTCATTCGGCAGTCTACTCATCGAGTGCTCATTCCCTCTTCCAGTCCTCCAGCAGCATGATGTTCCCGTCGCCCTTCGCCGCCTTCGTCATCCTCGCCTCTGTCGGCGTCGCCAATGCATGGTTCCGCGTCGCATGCACGGACCCGCTTGTGCAGGAGCGGTAGGCCCTTCCCTCCCAATCCCCCGCGTGCAGCATACATATCTGACCATGATTGTCTCCGTAGGCTTGACCCCATCGTCTCGCCCGGTGGAAACCCTTCCCAGCACGTCCACACCATCCACGGCGCTTCCAGTTGAGTTCTCCACCCCTCTCTTGCCATCATCCACCACTGACTCCATCTATTCCTGTGTTCCATAGACTTCAACCCCAACTACAGCTTCGACAACCTTCGCGCGTCCAACTGCACCAACTGCGTCGTTGCCCAGGTACCCTCTCTCTCCCTCTCCCCCAGTCACTACCACCACCATGTAATGCTCACCATTCTCGCTCGATAATTTAATTAGGACCTCTCGAACTACTGGTTCCCCAAGCTCTACTTCCAGGACCCCAAGACCAAGCTCTTCGAGCCCGTCCCCAACGGCGGCCTGCTCGTGTACTACCAGAACCGCGGCAACGGCGACAAGTCGAACGGCGGGCCCGGTATCAAGGTGCGCTCTTCCCTTCCCTGTCCCTTATTTACCCCTCCGTGTTGGCGGCATCACTAAGTGCGGTCATTGAAGGCATTCCCTCCCGGCCTGCGCATGCTCACGGGCGACGCGAAACGGCGCTCGAAGCGGTACCCCGTGGGGCTCGGCACGCAGGCGGAGCTGCGCGAGCGTGCGGTGCAGTGGTCCTGCCTGCGGTACAGCGCCGGACAGACTGGTTATGGTGCGTAGTACCTGTTAAATATCGACCATTCTTGCACTTGAGCTAACGAACCAACAGACGACAACGGCACCGGTTTCCCGACGACCAACTGCGAGTCCGGCCTCAACGCGCGTCTGCACAGTACGCTGTCTTCTTTTTCTTTATTCCCTAATCGCTGAACACCGAACTCATCACGTAGTGCCTGCCTGCTGGGACGGGGTCAACCTCGACTCGGCGGACCACATCTCCCACGTCAGTTACCTCACTTTCCTCATACAAATCGTACGCATCGTGCTGAACGAATGCGCCGTCTGTTCTTATATAGACGGCGTACCTCTCGGGCCTCGACAACGGCGCCTGCCCCGCCGGGTTCATCTACATGATGAAGGCGCGTCCTCCTTCCTTTCTTCCTCTCTTCCTTCCTTCTTCCTCCTTCTGCATTCTTCCCGCTCCGTCCATCTCACTGACTGAGCAATAGTTGTTCTACGAAGTCACCTGGGACGTGAACTCCTTTGCTAAGCGCTGGACCCCGGGGACGGACAAGTGGCCGTTCGTCTACGCTACTGGGTGAGACGCACCTCTTTTCATTTTAATTTTCCAACATCTGATGCATGAATCCGTCTGCTTTAAAGCGACCCCACCGGCTTCTCGTGGCACGGCGACTTCCAGAACGGGTGCGTGCCGGCTTCTCCCTCCCTTCCTCTCGTTCCTCCTTGCGTCCCCGATTTTCTTCTGTCTTCCCTCGATCAATGAACTAATCGATTGCTGACCACAATGCGTAGCTGGGACATCACCGCCCTCCAGAACGCGATCGACAACTGCAACAACCCGAACGACGACACGGGCAAGGGAATTGCCGAGGCCTGCCGCTTCCTCACCGTCAAGAGCGCCACCCTCGCCAACACGTGCAAGATCGCGCCGCTCGTCAAGGTACGCTGAGTTCTTCCTCTCATCCAAGTCCACCTCCACCTCCAACGCATTGATCTCCATCTCCATCCACTGTTCATTTCCATTGTTATCATGTCGAGTTATCATGTTTGCCTGACTGAATTTCGTGTTACAGGAAACGATCAACGGCACGCTCAGCAAGCTCCCCGGGTGCAACCCGCTGCAGGCCGGTCCGCAGGACGCGACGATCTACACTGACGCAAACTGCCCGAAGTGAACATCCTGCGTGGGGCGCGGAGCTAGAATCGATGTTATAAACCTCTATTTCTATTTTCTTGTTTGCAGTGCACTCCAGTACGCGGTATTGTACCGGAATTCCATCCTATTCTAGTATTGCTCCTGTTCACTCAATGATATCTGTGTAAATTTCAACCAATATTGTGGTTCCCTGTTCTCCCTCTCCGATCGGCATATTTACTGGGATTAGACAGGTTGCGCAAAGCCGTATGGAGCCGCATGCGGCTTTTGGGCATTGGGCAAAGCCGCATGGAAAAAAAAACAAGCCTTGGATGTGTCATTTTTTTTTCCATTGAAACATTGCCTGACATGAAGCAAAGGTACCTATAGGTGAAGGGGCACGGTGAAAGTGCCGCTTTGCCGTTGCCGCTGCTGCAAATTGCCGCTGTTACCGTGGGACTGCCGCAGCATTGATCTTTGCCGCTGGACTACTGCACCACTTTCATGTACCGTAGTAGGGTTCCAGTTCGAACTGTTACATTCCCAATGTTAACATTGGAATGTAAATGGTTCGAACGGTGTGCGACATATCTTAGTCTAGTCAATAGGAATGAAGGCTTTCTTTCTTATTTACTTAGTAGTCTAGGAAAGTGGTTCGAAGGGTTAAACCAAGCCTCGGGGAACCTTGATTCGTTGTTATATAATTAAAAGGATATATTCTTACAGGTGTTTTGTCTCTATTACTGTGTTAATCCGGTACTAATACTTACAGTCGTTTTGTTCCTGACTCATCAGGAAAAAAAGTCAAGCATACATAGCGCCTTGGCCTAAATACCTGGAGCAAGCCAGACTGAGCTTGCTACCGTATATTTATCAACTGATTAGGTGACCAGGGAAGGCAGTCCGGCACCTAGGTTACAGGATAGTGTCGAGGGGATTCCTTACAAAGGAGGGTGGCGCGCGATGAACCAATTGCAATTGGTGACTACGGCGCCCAGCCAAGTGAAGCCAAGTTGATTTTGAGGGGCGTGAGAAAACTTGAGCTAACTTTCGGCACGCGGGTGGTGAAGAAGCACAGAAAGTTAAGGCTAGAAGGAGTTAATGCAAGAGGGAGGGCAGAGGAAAGACAAAAGGAGAAAGGTTACAGGGGACAAGACATGCCGCCGCTTCGCTCCGGCAACTCGGACGATAATAAAATATATATTATTGAAGTGGTGAGTACATGCAATGCTGCAAGTAAGAATTATGACACAGGCCAGAGTGTACGATAGGAAGAGAAGTAGATACTGTAGATGGATTACCCAAATTATCTTTGGGATGTACTCAGGTCCCGGCAGTTGAACTAAACTGCGGTGTTATGGGTGGAGTAGATTGTGAGATGGTGAACAGAAGACTGAGTCGTTGACACACCAAATAAAGCAAAATTTCTATGTGTATAGAAACTCAGATTGATTTCCTAGGAATCTATGTAAAAATCAGTGCTGTTAAGATTGGGGATATCAAGGTGCACGGAAACTCAAAGAGAAAGTATGAAAACCAACACCAGAATCAGCCACAAAGAAACAAAGCACTTTCGGCTGTGCTGAAAGGGCCATTGAAAGCTCTAAAATCAGTGCGCATTTCAGCCGCGCTGAAATTCTGAGCCATTTTTGCCATTGGCCTGCTATTTATACCCTCCACTAGCAAAATTGCCTCAGGATTTCTGTGCGACTGAAATGCGCACTGAATTTGTAACTTTCAATAGCCCTTTCAGCGCCATTGAAACTCCTTTGTTTCTCTCAAGCTGATTCTGGTATTGATTTTCACACTTTCTCTTTGAGTTTCCGTGCACCTTGATATCCCCAATCTTAACAGCACTGATTTTTACATAGATTCCCGGGAAATCAATCTGAGTTTCTATACGCATTGAAATTTTGCTTTATTTGGTGTGTGAAGATAAGAAGATTTCACCGAAAAGAGGTCAAAATCGAATGGAAGCGATCGGGCCGGTTTCAGATCACCACCCCTCCGATTCTGCAGTATTAGCGAGATCAATGCAAGAATTCAGAAACATGTCCAATTTGCAGCGGAGCTCTGTCGAAATTTTGATCCGCTGTGAACTATTGAATGTGGCAGGGAAGCGGCAAAGCGAATACGGTGGAAGCCAATAGATCAGGACGCGACCCGAGCCATAGTACACGAATACAGAAACTTGGTTGATTCAACTGCAACGAAAGAGATTCCCAGACTTGAACACAGCTGTGGCAGATACCGATTTGTTGCAACCGGAATTAATCCATTAATCCACAGACCACGCAAAATCCGTGATCAAGGAAACCATAATGATAGGGGGGCACCAGAAGAGACCCGAGATTAGAAGCACTTCAGCAGCGAGGTTGTGATTTGACCATGAGAGTCTGAAAGCCAGCCAGCAGTAAACAGAGATGTTACAGATTGGGCCGTCACTGTTCCCAGAGAAGAATGATACAGGGCAGTGAACTGAAGATGCACACAGTGGGCAGACGATTCACTGTGGTACAAAAATGAGCACCCACTTTATATCATCATTATATGTCCTCCACCGGCAGGATTATGTGGCTCGCCGGCCCGGTGATAAGGATCAGATCAACCTGCGCCGTAGCCAGCAGTCACTGCCTCTTATCAAGAGGACTGCGCGCAGGTCAGGCGGGTCACTCGGAAATGAAAAGGTCGCGTAGAACAGCAAAGAAAGTCGAGGATATAGGGGGTTACTCCAAGAGCAAGAGCAGAGGACTCTTCATTTCCGCCTCAAAGGCTCGACGGGTAGGGATCAAAAATCTCTATCAAAATTCCCGCCAATCCAGTTTAGTATCGTCCCGTTGAGCCCTAAATGTGTCAATCTAGTTAAGTGTTCATATGAGATCGCGAAGCCCACCGCGCTCTCGTATCTTTCGAGTTTGGAGACTGGATGATGGGCAGAAGAAATGCACTGTTAGGTGCTATGTACGATATGTTACGTAGCGCTGACCGAGTCACCGAGATGCATACCACCTCGTGCCTCCCATTGCCGCAATAGCACGGGCTTCTGGCTAGCATAGCCTGTTACAAACAAGGGCCGCTCAAAAAGCGGCCCCAAGACCCCGTTCCTGAGTGCTGTTCTGCCAATCTCCTGCTGAACCTTCGCTGGGTGTGTCTTCATCTATACTATACTGGCATGGTATCCACCTTCTGGTATGATATAAGTCAGCTATGGGTGAGCATTCCAGCTTCGAATATACTTACCAGAGAAATTCACGACACCGCTGGCAGGTCGGGACGTTCTTTTACGGTCTGTTGCCTCTGATGCAACGACCTAGACTGATGGTTCTCAATCCCCAGGGATATACCTCGTGCTTTTCTGTATCTGCATGTACATCCTGCTTCACCGGCCTTCTAGTCGAGGAAACACCGTCCTTCTGGTCACAGCAATCGCCCTTTTCACCTTTTCTACAATCCTTATCGTACTCATCCTGGTCCTGGTAACCGCCGAGATCGAGGAACTGGCAAGCATCCCGTCTGATAGCATTCAGAACGCGGCTTACATTATCTACGCCATTAACAAGTGGGTATATATATTAAGCTTTCATCTAATCCAGATACTCACATGATGGCAGTTCTATCGCTGACGGCCTACTCGTATGTACATTTTACCAGTACCACTTGTTTTGATCAATTATCTTGTAGATTTACCGCTGTTATGTCGTTTGGAACCAGGATTGGCGCGTTATAATCTTGCCGGTAATACTGCTTATTACCAGTACCGGTCAGTGTCTCTTTATCCTGTTGTCTTACGGGTTCTTACGTTAGGTGAAGCGTGCGGGCTCGACATCTTTCTGGACCCAATCCCGCAATTCGCAGTCATTCTGGCTACCAATTTCCTTGCAACCGGTCTAACAGGCAAGTCCATCTCGTGGCCACTGGAGACTCGATGCTAAAGAAGATCGTGCAGCCGGCCGCATCTGGTGGATCAGCCACCATTCTCGTGCGTACTTGGAGGCAGCCGCGCAACAACGATATGCATCTGCCATAGCGCTCGTGTGGGTCTCCTATACTTTAAAATAAAATTGTTATTCGCTTGTTCGTACTCACGTCTCCCCAGAGTTGAATCCGGGATGCTCTATTCCGCAACTATACTGGCATTCCTGATCGTGATCTCGTTTCCAAGCCTCTCGTCTACGCTCGAGGAACCACTGCTTCAAATTGTGACTCAAGTCATGGTATGCATGCCTTTTATTCGATTTCATCTCATACATGACTGTGTGTTCAATCTTCCGCAGGGCATCGCGCCTACGCTCATAATCGTGCGCGTTGGACTGGGTGTGACAGTGGAGGACAGCCTGGGCACATTCAGAACGAGAACAACCGCGAGCATCCCCCTGCGCCAGCAAAGACGCGCGAGCTCGAGGCTTGAAACGAGTATTGGCAGCGCTGATCCCAAGGAGAATTTATCGCCTGGTTTTGTGGCACGTGAGAACGATCATGACTTCGGAAAGCCTCGGTATCTAGGGGATGCGGCCGTTTGATTCTTGACTTTCATTGGATGGACTGCCCGATGTGTGCGGAGGTTGTTCTCGGTCGATGACGGTAAATAATGATGATGACAGGACGTGCCTTCGCTTCGCTCCGGCGCAAGTGCAGAGGCAAGGAACCATCTTCACATTGCCAAAGTATTGTATAGTGTACTCATGGATGTAGAGACAGAATCAAGTTTCGTAAGGGATACAGTCCTAGGTTGCAGTCTACCCTTCCACTTTTCCTCAGCCACGGTTGCAGGCTGCACAGCACGCTAATGAATGTTGGTCAAATACCTAGAGGCCAGCGAATAAAGGGACTGAAGACTTGATAGGTCCGGACCTGGGAAGATGTCAGAAAGTCAAACCGTGAGAGACATGTCTCATACCAAACAGCAGCTTGAATTGGGTGGCATTGAAGTGAATTACATCTATATTTACCTGGGTAAGTAGCTGTGCCTCGATGGGGAAAATCAGATTGGATATGGACATGTCGTGCTCCATGAAAGGACTGCGTCCGGACTGCGAACGATAGGTAAAATATCCATCCAGTAGAAAGGAAATAGGCTTTGAGATTGCAGGATACCTTTATCAATTTTCTTGCTCACATTCTGTCGCTCAGTGCTCGCTGGTGGAGTAGATTATTGCAGGATCCTTCTCATTGAGATCAAGGATTCGGATTCTGGAGATCATGCTAGGGAAGGTCGAGGATTCGGTACATGGTGGTTACTGCGAACGATAGTCGGCCGTACAACGCCGAGAGCCGCCCCCGCCGAACCCGTTGCTCTGGGCACCTGGAAACTTGCGCCGTATGAAATCCTTCAGGCTTCAAAAGTCGTGATTTAGTAGAAAAAGTGAACAGAATATAATATACACTTATGATCTCGCTTGAAGCCTTGCCAAAATTGGTCAATTCAAAGTTCCTAGCTGCATTCTTGGTGTACGACATTGGAGACAACGGCGATGATGAGCATTGAGCAGGGAACACAACTTAAGTAACTCTGCCGCAAGCTCTGCCGAGAGCCGAACCACTTGGTTCGGGCATCTCTGGTGGCTGGCGGGAGCTACACAGTTCTTCTGAACCATGTACTTCGATCGAAATCGAACTGCGCAGCTCTCGCCTATCGTACTTGTGGCAAGTTGTACCACTTACGCCGCCATAAGTTGCCTGTAGCTATTTGTGTCCGGGATCAACCGAAGCGCGGGGAGAAGTGTGTCGCCCCGCTGACGCTTCCGCTATCTCGTCCAGATCGAAGATTCGCTGCTGCGTGGCGGTTTGAAGGGCGAAAGCGTCAGCGCGTGCTATACAAAGCGATCCGCCGTTGGCCTATCTGAATTAAGCTATTCACCACAAACCTCGAACAATTCCTGAAGTCGTACACACAGAATGCTTTCTACACCCTAAAACACCGTCCCATCACTAACGATTTCAATCGGCGGTCCGCCCCCCTCGCGCAACTTCGCCGCAATCGCCCTTCCCCCCGCCCAGGTCGCGCTCTCGAGCGCCTGCGCGAGCGTCAGCTCCGGCGCGGGGAGCGCGGTGCGGAGGGCGAGAAGGGTGCGGTCGCTGCGGGAAGTTGGTTAATGCTGTGATTGGGCAGGAAGGAGAACAAGAAAAAGCGGAGTGAAAAGTAGGGTGGAGAGACGAAAGACCGCAAACACGCTGTCGTGCCCCCACACGCAAAGTGAACGCACGCGAACCAGCTCCACTCCAACACAAAAAAAAAGAGCGAGATCAAACAAAAAAAAAACACGCACAGCAACACGACCGTCATCGCGCGCCACTCCACAATCGCTGGATGTCCCGGCGCCACGCGCGGCAGACCCGTCTTCTCATCGCGCCCCAACTCCTCAGCTGCGATTGCTTCGCCGTTGGCGCCGGTGAGGGTGAGCGGGGTAGATCGGAGGCGGAGGACGTCGAGGTCGAGGAAGAGGCCGCCTGGTGAGCGAGGGAGGGATTAGTTAGTTGGTGTTCAAGCGGGAGGGAGGAAAACAGAGCGAAGAAATAGCGAGACCGACTCGTCTCGAACGGCATCTAAAGCAGCAAAGAACGGGAAAAATGAACAATGCCCAGAGGCCGAACGTATCTGTGTCTGCTCGACTTCCGCAAACAAACAGGCCTGCATGTTCCTTCGAACAAAGCCGCAGCAGACATCCAACAGACGAACATCAGTTGCGACGACGCACCATTCCGATACTCAGGCAACCCCGTCTGCCCCCCTCCCGCCTGCTCGACAAATTTCCACCCGAGGATCTTCTCGAGCGGCTCGCGCAGGCTGTACGCGAGCCACCCGGTCAGCTTGTGGAAGGGGACGAGCGTGGCGCCTGGCTCGTCCGCGCGCGCGGCGTCTTGGCCTGCGGAGGGGTAGGTTAGCGTCGGCCCTGTATCTGTGGTATTCGTGTTCGGTCCGCTCTTTCGTGTTCGCTGGGACGCAGAGCTCGAGTGTAGCACTGGGGAGCACGAATTCGAATTCGACGGGCGAGCTCGAGCTACGAAGAGCGTAGGACAAAGCGAAACAGAAGAAACACACGCACCCAACGCGGGACACACCCACACGTCTCCCAGCGGCATGCCCGCGAGCTCGCCCCGCCCGCCCGGCCAGATGGGCTGCAAGCCCGTGATGAGCGCGTGCCACAGCGCGGCCAGGGGGACCTCCGTGACGCCGTTTGCGGACACGGTGGATTTGGACTTGAGATACTCTATCGTCGCATCTCATCAGCGGAGTAGAGAGGGGGGGACGAATGGGGGGATGAGGGATGAGGGATGATGGATGGGACGCACCAACAATCCCCCCCGGCCTCGCCTCGCTCCCAAAGAACTCCGGCGCTCCCTTCAAAGCCTCCGCCAGTCTTACAAGCAGCCCCGCGCGGCCCTCCAGCCCCACCATCGGGTTCGCCTCCGTGACCTGGAATGCCTCGGCCAGCGCGGCGGGCGTGAGACGCGCGAGCGCAGCGGCGTCGACGCAGTACGGCTGGTCCGGGATGCTGCTGAACAGCCCGCGCGCGAACATGTGCACCGCTGCGACGCCGAGGCCTTCGCTGCGACTGTACTTCTCCCCCGTTTCGGGCTCAGTATAGACCCACGCCGATCCCGCACCGGCATCGAGCAGCACGGAGACAGTGAAGTGGTCGACGAGGCGCGCGGCGACCTCCGCGGGTGAGGGCGGGGCGGGGGACGCGGCCCAGGCGGCAAGGAGGGGCGCGATGCGGGGGTGCCCAGCGTCGGAGTGGCGCCAGCGGCCGTGCGGCGGGATCGAGGCGTAATCTGTTCCGTAGGTTTTCTGTCGACTGGGTCAATCAAATAAATCGAGTCAAATCGCATCGAATCAAATCAAATCCAATAAGGAGCCAGGAAAGAGTAGCAAGCTCACATGGATAATCTGGACACAGAAATCGGTGACGGCGTGCTCGTTCTCGGGGCGGTACTCAAAGTACTGCAGCTTGTTCTGGGTGGCGAGGTCTAAGACGCGGGTACAGCGCTCGCGGATGGCGGGCAGCGTGCGCAGGTATAAGGCTGTTTCGGTGGGAGTCATTGCAGGCAGCGTCGAGAACACGTTGTCGACGGGAGGAAGAGTGTGCGCGGTCACGTGATAAGGTCGGGCCGAGGGCGCCGGGGCGCGCAGTCATTGATGCAACCAACAAATATCCAAGGGGGTGGTGCGCGACCACGGCCTGCCCAAGGTTTGCAGAACGGGATTCATGCCCGAATATTACAGTGTGTGTGTTGTTTCCTTTTTTGTTTTGTTTTTGCCTCTTTGCCCTGACGACTGGATACATTTGGGTCTGTATATCCTGCGTCTAAATAAGATGCCCAACTCGGGTGTGGAGCATGGAGCTCAGAAAAACTCAGTACTTTTTCCGGTGACGCTTGTATGATTTACCAACTGCAGGACGGGGTTCGACTCTCCGCACCTTGATTGGAGGCTGATCGGTTTTTGTTTGCTGTTACTCCTTGACCCTTCCATTGCGGCAGGGACATACCAGCTACCTCCAATAAGGTGCGGGGCATGGTGCACGCCGGCTCTATATATTACCCTTGACAACCATCCAAGCTGCAGCACGACGTTTGTTGAGTTTAGATTATACCTTGCTGCAGCTCACCACCACCCTTCGGCATTTGTCCTCGCGATCGTGCTCTGAACCACGTCCCCGACCGGGTGTAGTGCGTGGCGCACACCAGCCTTCAATTCGTAAAACCAAACATCTCCCCTGTTACTCGGGGTTCGACTCTCCGCACCCGACTCGGATACCCCATGTGTAGGTCTTTTTTTTATTTCACGCTGTCTTCCTCTGTCGTAAGTAACATTTCCGGATTCTGGACAGGATACATATGTATATAACTCGGGTGTGGTGCGGTGGCTGGTTATTTTGGCCTATGACGTTCGGGCTAGGCCTGTCTGTCTCCGAGAGACAAGCTACAGGTTGGGGTTCGACTCTCCGCACCTGGATAAGAACTGGGTACGCTTTCGACTGCCCCTGGCGACTACAGCCGCGCAGACTTGACTTCTCTTTTCTTGTCAGCGTTAGGTCCGACTGTCTCTGGTGCTTGGTGAAATTGGTAAGTAACCTACTTCCCAACAACCTGAATATCCCGCAACTTGACTCCTGTTTTTTTTTTTCTTTCTGGGCCTTTCAGGCTATTTCATCAGACATCCTCAAGCTCTGAATAAGATCCTTAGCTCGGGTGTAGTGCTCGTTGTAATTATACGACGGCAAGGGAGACATCGGCTGCAGAACGGGGTTCAGCTCCCCGCACCAGTACATTTTTCTTTGCTTTTTTTGAGTGCAGGCTATTTGCTACCGGAAATTGGAACATGCTGATTACCTCGGAGGGACACTATTGCGCTCTTTGCTTGACCAACGGACAGGGCAAGCCGCAAGTTCGATTCCTATGTTCGATCTGCGGTGGGGATGGCAGATTTCTCTTTCGCATTGCAACCAACTGAGTAATTTAACCCGCATCTGAAGTACATAGCACCTCAACTCGGCCTGTGATGCCCATGAAATAGCAAGGTTGTCTGCGTGAGATCCCCAATACAAATCAACCTGGTCTGTATCTCTGCTATACACACCTGAACAACAACATTTTCATACATACATACATACAGATTTAGTGATACCTAACTAGAAAAGGGACAAGCATAAAGGTATTTCATCCCATTGTAACCAAAACTGGGTTTTTGTCGAACTCCTCACCCATCCCCTCTTCCACTTCTTTTTTCACCAAATCCACAGGTACATTCAAATCCTCAAGTTCCAGCAATGCTTTCTGCTGAGCCTTCTCCACAGCTAAGAGCTTAGCATCAATATGGGCTACATCCTTGGCCTGCAATGACTGCTCGAACAGTGGTCGGGCTGCCTTCCAGTGGGAAATTGCTTCTGAGGTGTGTCCCTGCCCCTCTGCAAGATCTCCTAGACGCATCATGCATTCTGCGCGGCCTCGATGCACATCCATGTATGTGAATCCTTCAAGAGCTGCAATGTATAGATTGGTTGCAGTTTCTTCATCTTTGTGAGCCACAAACACATCCCCCAGAAAGATAAGTGCCTTGTGAACCTCCAATCTGTTTTTAATTTTGTGGGCATATCCACAGTATATCACTGGCCATCTGGCTTGCCAATCAGAGATTGGCCAAGCTCTGATGTTGGCAAGCCTTTCTAAGCAAAATGATACAACCCGATTGTCTGTTCTTCCGCATTTCTGGAATTCATCCTTTGCTATATCAAACTTCTTTTCTCTAAGATCCAGAGCGGCTTGGGATGCGCTGCAGTAAGCCATCATTGAGGGACTGCCATATTTCTTGACAATATCTTTTGCCTGGTTCAACCTCTGGTACACCTCTTTTGCATCAATGCCAATCTCGATGTCGATCAGTGCAATGATGATGAGAGAAAATAGATAGGGAACCATATTTTGGTCTGGCAAATTAGTTTCAATTATCTGGGTAAAGATGCCTCTGGCTTGAGCATATTCTGATTTCCTGAAATGGATTTCTCCCTGGTTCATTGCCATTCTTTGATCAGCATCCCCTCCAGAAAGGCCACAAATATCAACAAGACCTCTCGCCCTCAGGAGTTGGATGGACCACTTGAGGTCACACTGAGTTTGACTGGAGCACAAGGCTCCAAGCTCAATGCATCTTGCTTCCTGAAAGAGATTAGCTGATAGGTGTGCTACCCTGTGCGCCTCAGTGACATACACTTGGGCAGTGTGGTAATCTCCATCAAAGATGTGTTGCTGAGCAATATTTGTCAAAACATCACACTGGATAATCTTCATTTGATGCTGCTTTGATAATTCAAGTGTTTTGTGGAGCAATAGCAGACCTTGAGATCGATCCAGTTTGGTCTCAAGGAAGTAAACTCCTGCTGCATGATAGAATTTGCCTAGAATCATGAATGAATAAATGAGGCATAAATATCCTGAAGGAACAAGTGAACCCACATGTAAGAAGAGGGTTGTTGACACGTTCAACCAGAGGTATTGTTTGAATTATCAAGTGTTGTGCATCAAAGGTAGGATTGTCTTCCCATGACATCAACATCTCAACACTGAACCGTATTTCCAGCTCGGAATCACCCAGCTTCATTAAAATAGGTTGAATATAATGCACCAGCACTGTCCGACCACGTCCAGTGATTCTGTGGAACTCATTCAATGATATTATGGAGTGGATTGTATTAGCAAGATCTGGAGCATTGAGACATAACCCCTGTTGCAGCACTTCTTGCAGATTTCCAAGATTTAGTGTGATTTGCTGAATCACAGGCAGTAGCTGCTCCCCATCATATTTCGAGTACAACTTGAAAAGCGAAAAGAAGTGCTTGCGAAGACGTTGTATAAGGGATTGGGAGGGAGGCAAGGATTTCCGGATATGTTCTCTTATGGGCATCAGTGACCGAAGTTGCTTGTTACCATCCTGATATGCCAATGCAGTTGCCAGTAATGCAGATTTACAACTAAGAATGTTGGAGATTGGAAATTTGCTTTGGACCAGTTGATCATCTGAGAGTCCATTAGGAAGAGCTGAAAGCAGACTCAATAATTGTTTGCTCTCAGATGTGATTCGGGGACTTGAGAGAGACAGTGTGATGGATGCATCTAAATTGGACTTTCGGTCATAGCCTACTGCAAAAAGAGCTGTCTTTTCTTTTTCCCATCGAGTCAAGACATGGTCACCCCCTCGTAGTCAGTCAAATGGGCAATGAGATCTACTGCAAGTGGCATATTATCTGTCAACCTGAGAAGCTGGTCCATTCCCTCTTTGTTCACATCACCCGCGATTTCCAAAAAGGTTTGTTGTGCAGCTTCATCTGGCAGTGGTTGCAGTGGTAACAAGAATGGATGTGTCCAGCGAACTTTAGCAGGCCTCTCAGCTCCTCGCATTGTGATCTGATAGATGTCAGCAAAATGAAAAATGAAACTATTGCAGGACTTACTATCAATGCGACATGCTCCACCTCTGTGAGCAAAGAAAGAAACTCTTCTACACCACCTCTAGACTGGACCGGCTCCCACACTGTCTCCAGGTTGTCCAAAACCACCAGTGACCCTGGCTTTCTGGAAAAATAATGGACTACATGCTTGGTAAGATCTTTGCCAGGATCCAGTCCAACATGTAATCCAATGAGTGCAGCAAGCTCAACACTGGTGGTGGCAGATTCTGCACTGACAAAGAAGATGTGTTGAAATTTGGCAAAAGTCTCTGGATGGTGCAGGACTGCTCTTGCAAGACTTGTCTTGCCCATTCCACCCCCTCCGAGAATAGCTATTCTGGGTGCCTGCTGGCTGAGCATTTTCATGATATGTTCCATCTCTGATTCACGACCATGGAAGATCTTAGGCTTTGAAGGCAACATCGAAAATGAATTTGAACTTTAAAAAGGCATCAAGAAGAGAGGAGTCACATAGCAAATATTTTACCTATTTTTGGATTCATTGGTACCCAGATAAACCTGGCTCTGAATCAACTTGGGGTGGGAGATATTAACTGTATACACACCGAAGATCCCTCTGAGCTTATCGTAGTATCAGAAAGTGTCTGGATTAGTTTGAGCAATTCTTGATGCATTAGGCTGGCTTTCATCTTTGCTTCACTAATGCTGTTGAATATTGTGTGTGTTTTGGTAATCTAAAGGCATTCAGTCAATCCTGAGCAAGAAATGACCATAGACCATACTCTGAAGACTTCTACTGCTTGGTCCAATCCTGCATGGCAATCCTTGAGTAGACTCTGCAGCTCGTTGTTACGGAACAGGTGCTTGATCCTGTTCCCATCCTGTTGTGCTTCAAGAAATTTATATATCTTGTGAAGAGTTCTACAAAAGAAGTTCATCAAAAAGAGCCTCCCTGGAATGGACTCAACCTACTTCACAAACTTCCCAATGTTATCTAGCATTGTGGGTGGAAGTGATCCAACTGTTTCAGACTTGAGATGTAGGTCAATAATTGTATACAAGATCTCAGGAATGTTCTCCATCAGGTGGGAACATTCATTTTTGTTTCGTTTCACAGTCTACAAAGGTCTGGTGAGTTTCTCAGCTGTCCATCTCATAGGTTATTACCTGAACTATGTTCATCAAGCCTTGGATGGCACCTGCAATAGGCTGAACAAATGGAGGCCCAAATGCGTCATTGAGCTCCGTGAGCAGTGTTACAGCAGGAGTCAAATATGTTGTGATGTTGACAAGATCGATTTTGGGTTGGCGGGGCATTTTGAGTAGGGGGGATCAGACTCCAGGTTTGGATCTTATATATCCACTGTCTGAATCTGGGTAAATAGTCTCCATGTCCATCACTGAGGAATTAGCACCCAAGGGCCTCAAAAAAACACCGGTAATTCACAATTAGTACATATTTGTACAGCAACTTCATATATCCGACTTGAGAATGAACCTAGCAGAAAAATGTACCCCGGATTGGGCAGTGGTGCCAATACCAGTGATGCACATCAACTCGCACCGACCATGGAAACACCCGACCCGAGACCTCACCCGAAGCACAACCGCTCGTCCAAACAGAGCTCGCCCGAGCAGATCCCACCCATTCCCAATCGAGCACCCGGACGATCGAACCTAATCCCCATTTTGATCTGATTTATGTTTTCCTTCCCTTCCCCTCTCTACCGTCATCCAAGTGGCCAGTTACACCCAGATGGGATCCACAACCCTCGTCCACTCCCTCTGGTGAAAACCTGGCGTGTTTATCCTCAGTACTAGCGGAGTTATACGACGGCGGGCGAGCGCACAGCATATTTCTCACGTGTCCGGATTCGGCCTCGCCTACATTCCCTTTCCTTTCTTTCCTCCACCTTCACCCGAGCATGCGGACGGTCCCGGATAGCATTCGTATCGTGTGTCAGCCTAGTCGGAACCTTAATCCGAAGCTCTATGATAAGTATTACCTTCATGGTGAGCACTCGCTCACTTCAACCAGAGATCAAACTAGATCCCCATTTAGGTTCTTGCTCCATCATTAGACTTTACATCTCGGACGCGCCGTCCCTTGACTCATTCTTTACTCCTTCTATCTCTTTTTCTCAACTCTTCTAAAATACTATAAATAATATTTGTACTTGCATTGTAAAGCCAGTGTAAAGCCAGAGACTTGCCTCAACTCCAAAACATCTCATCTTTCCCATATGAGTTTCATTATGTTTGTAGTGTCTGTCTACGAGAGAATAGGTCCGACTCCCCGCACCTGAATGCACATGAACTGGCTATCCCTATTTTCGTTCCGCGCGTGGTCGTTTTGCATACATATCCGGATTCTGAACAAGATACTCGTAACATAACTACGGCCCCGCTGCATCTCGGGGTTCAACTCCCTGCACCCAAATGTATTTGTGACGATTGTGCATACATAGTGGACCGAAGATGCTGTACGCCCTCAGAGTCTCAACTATCCTCTTAGCTCGGGTGTGGTGTGCGGGGCACAGCAGCTTCTGATATCTGAGCTCTGCCTTAGAGCCAGTGCGCCAAGCCAAGTTCCCACGCAGCTCGGGTGTGCAAGGTGCATATCAGCGATCCTCATTTGCAACAGAGTTACATAGGACTCCCATCACCAATTTGAGCTGGTACCAGTGGATTTCTGCTTTGCATTGCAACCAGACAAGTAATTTATCCGGATCTAGAATCTGAATTAGTCTCTCAACTCGGGTGAGATGCACAGCGCACAGCAGCTGTACTGGTTCAACTTTCGGACATCTGAATGTAAGGCTTTGGCACTATTTTTTTAGATCCTCGTGGTCTGAATAAAATTCCCACCCGGCTGTAGTGCGCGGCGCACGGCAGCGGTTGGTTGTTATTTTTAGGACAAATTTGGCCTCAGGACGGGGTTCGACTCTCTGCATCTGACGAGGCTCCCATGCTATGTTGTCAGAGATCCAGGGTCTGAACAGGTACTCAGGTTCAGCGAGGGTGTAGTGTGCGGTGCACGGTAGTGGGGTTCAACTCTCTGTACCCGGACTGATTGCACCTCATAATCCCATTTTTCTGAGGGCTGTACTTAGGCTATTCGGTCGTACATTTTCAGAATTTGAACAGGCAGATTACATTTGCTAACCGGGAAGCGCAACGCTACGGAACGGTTTGATCTTTTCATTAATATGTCGGCCAAATGTAGCAAAGCTGTATTAATAATAATTAATACTATCATGGAGTGAACCAATGCTTATACCGCTGGAAGATTGGATACGTGGATGCCGAGAACGAGGCCAATTTTTTGTTGTTGTGACCTGGGACCAGATGTGAGGGTCAATTCATGTTCCGGAACTTACATGTTCGTGACCATAGGCCCAGAAAACCTAGAATTCCTGGTACCGATCTAGGTCCAGGTCTACAATCATTTGCTTCCTTACGTCCGTCTGTGTAAATTTACAGACCCAAGATCAACGAATACTGATCCCATCAGATCAATCAAATCAACGTCCGGTTCGGCATCCCGCGGCATCGCCCCCAGATGTCGCTTCGATGGGTACATTAGCTCGAATATATTCCGCAAGAATCTTACTCGTCAAACCAGGTTACCCAGGCTTCAAAGAGTAAGATTTGGGCGAGTAAGAGGTTTCCAGGACTTGAACTGTGTGGGACATACGGAAGTTGAGCTCAGTGACTTGAGCAGGAGAAATAAGCCACCGAGGGAAAAAAACGACGGAATGCGCGGTCAAATAAAAACAGATTTGACTTGAGGCAATGGATCTTTTAAATTGAATAAAGTTATGGGTGCAGAAATGCAACCAAAGACAACGCTTGTCTCATTCTGGTTGGATCCTGAGAGAAAGGAAGGGCCCAGAAGAGTAAGAAGGCATCTGACGAGAAGAAACTAGAGGGGAAAGCAGAAATAGAAAAGAAAGAAATGGCGGGTGGAAGGTTTGAGATTAAATGCGGGCAAATAAAGAGGAGCGAATTAAAGGAACTCAAAATATAACATATATTGGATCTTGAGTCTGGTCGGCTGTCGCCTTGTGAAGTGGAACATCGCCTCGGAACGAGGGTAAAAGTTTATCAGGCCGTATCCGAGTGCGGGGAATTCGAGGGTTGAAGTCAGTTGCCCTAGCTGAACGAGAAGGCAGTTCCAAATGAATGAAAATTGAAAATGTAGGCATAGGCTTGAAGAGGAAACGGGTATGTCAAAATATACTCAAAATGCAAAATGTACTTGGACGGATAGCCAAAAGTACGGGAGGAAGGCCCTCTATGAGGCCGAGGCAATTGCCCGGGCCCAATTTGAAGCAGTGGTTCTGAAGCCGGAGAGGTGGTCCAAGGGTGGTTGACCTTGAGAATAAATTTAGTTGATAATCAAGTCCATCGGTAGGGTGTCCTGGGTGAAGAGATAAGGAATGAACCCAGAATCTGTCCCGACAAGTATCGCCATCAAAATTAAAGTATGTAGGCTTCCCTGGTACCAGGAGGAGCCCGGAGGGCCTTTTGAATCCGACACAGATTATAAGCCCACCAAGGGACAACACGGCAACCCGGTCCGAACACCGCCACTAATGCCAAGGTTACCGACTAGCCTCTTGCAACCCTCCCAGTCCTCCAAGTTGCGGCACTGGTCTCCGACTGCATCTCACGCTTGTCTTGAGCTCCAAAGCTGGCCACTTCCTACGGCACGAACCTGTATGAAGTGCAAACACACATCCATGCTACGGAACGGTAAACCTCAGGCGGTCAGGCTCTCTATAGCTAGTACTGCGAGCTAGCAAACGTTTCATGCAATTGCGATTCACGGTCTCTCGATGGCCTTATTCAGATAGGCAGACCACCTCACAACTCGAGCGCGCAATCTTGGGGTGAAGATCAAAGCCCATGGACCCATCATTGTGACCGGGAGAACATCTCTCTCGTCTTGGAAACTGGATAAAACCGAACTTTGAAGCTCTGAAAGGGGCTGTGCCCTTCACGGGCGGTTGTCCCCGGCTCCGTGAACATTCTCTTCCCTCCCAGAATATGGATGGCCCCCGTATATCCGCAGTCCGCTCTTCTCAGTCTCAATACTATTCTATTTTGGATTTGGCGGTCCCGAACCGCGAATGTGTCTCATATCATCCATCATGGCGATGAAGATTTGGCGCCCGTTGGCATGGGCTACCCATATGAATACCGTTCATTATAACAAGACAGATCGGAAAAGGAGTTGTCGAGCCAATTCCGGCCGTTCCGCAGGTCCGCAGGTCCGCAGCAGCATATGGATGTTCTATTCTCAGTGACATGGTGTACCAAACGATTTATCGACTCCCACAATGGCTTTATTGAACTACGGAGAACTTGAACGGTTTAGACGTATGTGAGTACTCGAATCCGCCGACAGTGGCGTGAGCATCGGTCCTTGACTAACTGATTCTTCAGGTCCATTCGGTACACTCGCTCCGGGCCGGCGGTGTCATCAAATCATTCCTCCACTGACAGACTCTGATGAATGTCCAGTCTCAAGCTGTTTGGCATCCAACTCCCGCGATTATCGTCCGTCCGATCCGTGTTCTGTGAGTTCGGCTGAATGCTCACTCCGACACGTTCGCTGTCCGAAATAACCCAGAAGTCAAATGCACCCAGCAGTCATTCTACAAATAGTGCCATGGCTGTGAAGATGGCAACTCGTATTTGGTTGCGACGATGATCATCTCCTGGATCCAACCAATAAACTGCATCCACACGCCGCCACACGCCACTCAGCTGATCTTGTGAGTTTATTCCTGCCTATCCCCGTCTTTCCGTATCGCGTGTGATGTTACCCCGCAAGTCATCAGCATCGCCTAGCATCCGATTCACACCTCGCGCGTTGTGAGGGCCTGTCGAGCGCCGTCTTATATAGACGATCCTGCCCCAACGATATGGCGAGACAAGTTGATCTGTCCCCTCCTGCATCCCTACTCACGCACGCGCCGACGCGCCCCTGCTCGAGTTTCAGGCTGGTCCGATGCCTAATAGCAAGGAGATAGATAAGGACATCGATTGGAGTCGCGAGCTCTTCCTCTACTGTGTGGCAGTACGTGACTTTGCGCAGCCCTAAACTCCTCGCTGACCCTGCTCTCTGCCCACCAGGCGGAGTGGTTTCTGTACGGTGTGTTGCTGCTTCTCACACTCCAATCGGCTTTGGCCGTCCGTCCTTCCTTCCCACCTACTCTGACCTGGAACTGTCCAGGAATATATGTCGTCCTGTTCTGCTTCTGCATAAAGACCCTCTGCCGGTGTCGCGTCCGCCACCGACGGGCGCTTTTCATTGCCATCTCAGTCATCTTCCTCTTCTGCACGCTGCATTGGATCCTCCAACTCGTCAATGCAGGCGAGCACCTAACAGTGTTGGAGAAAAAGGCACACGTTCAGGGACTGAAGAAGGTGATCACGAAGGAGCTGATGGAGCGATGGAACCAGCTCAACATCGTCATGGGCGCCCTCTATGTCACGAGCAAGTGCGTATTGGTATTTCTGGTTCGAACGTGGCTGGGCTCACTAAAGATGAATGAACCCGAAGTTTAATCGCGGATGGAATTTTCGTGAGTTTCTCTGTGCCTCAGTATCTTGGAACGGTCGAGTAACTCTGCGTGCGAAGATCTATCGCTGCTATTGCATCTGGGGTTTCCGCATGAGAATCATCGTCGTGCCGATAGTCCTCCTCGTTGCAACTGGTTGTAAGCGTCCGCCATCTAAGCATCAATCCAAGACACGCTAAGACTGACTGGCAACTTTCTGAATGTAGGTCTCGGCTACGCGAGCGTCATTGCCTGCGGTCTCGAGGGGTTCTCCGAATTTCTCTTCATCAATTGGTTCTTCCCCCTAGCCGTTGTGTTCTCTGTCTTGACCAATTTGCTGTTGATGGCCTTGACCGGTGAGTAGAACAGTAGAACGACCCCTCCATTCTCATTCCGCATATTGACCCGCTCCATAGCTGGCCGCATCTGGTGGATCGCACGCGGGGCGCGCGCAGTCATGGGCCCCGCGGTGGTAAAACAGTACAGAACCGTTATTGCCATGATGTGCGTGACTCCCCTCCAGCTAGAACTGATCCTTCGAATTGATTCTTGGTAGTTTGGAATCCGGCGCGCTCTACTGTACCCCTGGCCTGTTATATCTCATCTTCTTTGCTATACGGCCGTCATCAACTGTACGTGGAACTCAACCTCTCAATGACTGATCCGCCCATGACTTGATTATTTTCGCCTGTAGCAAGTGATATTCGCCGCGCTAGCACAGGTAGTTGGAATAGCCCCCACAATAATCGTGGTGCGTCGAGTCTGTTGTAGACGAACGCTACAAACGTTAATGTTCGTATCTCACATGTTTGTAGGTGCGCGTCGGACTCGGAAATGCTGTCGACGGCGTCGACAGTTTCCGTGCAGATTCCGGACAAGGGTCGGTGGTGGATATTCGGGCTGAGACTGAGGCTGACGTGGATGGCCTGGACTACTGGGGTGGGACCAAGGACCCCGACGACCTGGTCTAGTAGACAGCGAAGCTGGACATTTGTAACAATTTCAACACCATCCCATTTGTACCATTATCAATCATTACCCAACTTGACTCGAAAGAAAAGGCCCCGCTGAAATGCGAAAGAAACGAAGGTGTCGCCTTATGAACGGACGAAATCTTGAGTTGTGAATGTGATGTTGAAGGAAACTGCTATTGCGGCTGTCTTATCTTTCTTACTCTTTATCAGTGCAAGATTACGCGTGTCCGAAGGCTGTAAGTATTAAGTATTACTATAATAGGTCCCGAATCTTCGGCTCCCCTTTGACGCCGAACTAGCCCAGGTGCCATTTTCCCTTCCTTTAACCGAGGTGAGTAGGCCGCGCGCGGCGCGCCGGAGTAATACACCCTTAACTAGCAAAGTCACTGGCGGCCACCAGTGGACACCGGTGGCAGTGGTGGACATCGGTAGACGTTGATTGGCGATGCTTCCATGATTCAGCGAGCTGCGATGTTCAGCCAATCACCAATTCCAATGATGCATCAGCCACTCAATTCCAGTGGACTTCGTTGAAAATCACTGGAGGACACACAAATGTGTTTGATATGTCTTGATTTATCCCGTGCTACGTCGAATAACAGAGAACGCAAGAGAACGCCGTGGGCTGGAAGGGTAATTCAAACCGTCAGACTTGATTAAGAGGACCGTCAAAGGGCGAGAATGGAGGGAAATAATCGTTTCGACCGATTTAAATTAACTGTGAGGGGATAAAACCATTCTCCGAGTTTACGTTATAGAACTGGGAGCATTCAAGCGGAATTGGCTGAAAACAACCGCTGACAATTGCAGTGGGAGTGGAAACTAGTGGGTTCAAAATCTAGTGATGTCCAGTGGAGCTCACCGGAAACTAATCATCACTCTTACCACGCGTGAGCCACCGGTTTCCATCGGAATTCATTGGAATCTGTTGAACGAGCACTGAATCAATACTGGCAGCCAATGCCGAACGGTGCCGATCAGCCGTTTGCTACCCCCGCGTGTATTATTGACGCGCCGCGCTCTCGGGAGCCTTAGATCGCATCAATTCATCGATCATCTCGGCGATGACCGAGATGAGTCACGTCGTTCTGTCACCTCCTTACATTCTTCCATTTTCCAGTTCATGGGCTCCAAGACATCGCCTATTCTGGCCCTCCTGGCACCGGGAGCGATGGGCGCAGCCATTGCCACCCGTCTCTCGGCATCTGGGGCTGGGCTCATCCTCACAAATCTTGACGGGCGTTCGGAGCCGACAATCCAACGCGCTCGCGCCTCAAACATGCAGCACGCATCCTACACAGAAATCGTGGAGCGTGCCTCCTACATCTACAGTGTTGTCCCGCCCAGAGACGCCTTCGCCGTTGCACAAGTGATCTTGTCCGCATACAAAGCCGCAGGAAGCCAGCGTCCCCTCGTCTTCGTGGACTGTAATGCAGTGAACCCGGAGTCTATGAAGAGCATGGCGACACTATTTCGCGGTACTGGAATCATTCTGATCGACGGAGTGATAATCGGCATCCCACCCACCCCCAGCTTCAATCCTGGGATCTACGTCTCGGCGGACCCTAAAGATGTGGCCGCGTTGGACGAGTTTACGCGGATGTCGAACGAGTTCGGGTTGAATGTGATCCCGCTCAAGGGCGAGGGTGCGGACATCGGGGACGCTAGTGCTGTGAAAATGTCGCACTCGGTTCGTACACTCAGTTCGCGTTCCAAGGCTTGTTACTGATTTTCGCGACCAGGGTATCGTCAAAGGCACAATAGGCCTTTTCACCACAATGATCCTAGGTGCGTGCAACACTATTCAGAGCTGAATGTTATAATGTTTCTGGCAGCCGCGAACGCCGCATCGCCTTCGACCGCCGACGGTCTTCTGCACGCTTTGAATCTCTCCCAACCGGCCCTCGTCGACCGTGCGCTGGCAGATTTACTCCACTTCTGTGTCTGAAAGCGTGCAGTTCTTGTCCGCCTCCTTCCGGAAGCTCTTCCAAAATCGTACCGCTTCGTCGGCGAGATGGAAGAAGTCGGCGGCTTCGCTGCGGGTACAAACGCGAACACATTCGATGGTCTGGCAAAGATCTTTGCGCGTGTGGCGCAAGGGGGGGACAGTGATCTGAATGTATTGCTCAAGTTCGCCCAGCAGGCCAAGGAGACACGCGAAAGTGAATCCGCAAGCCGTGTATAGAACGCGTTTAGTGTATTGCATTCGCTTCCGTCTTCGTCTCTGGTTTTCATTCGTGCAGGGAGTTGTGCATCGCGGGGCCCGTACGGATATGGGCCGCTTCGCTGGTTAGACATGTTTTCATCTCATTGTCTCCTTGTACGCCCCATCTTGATGAGAGCTCTTTTTTTCTTCATTCGTTCCAGATGAACCTTTCATTCACTCCGATTTATATACTCGCCGTTGGCACTGAAACTAGATGCCACGGTTCAGCCTGCCAGTAACGTCCGACACTGCTCAGCAAACTACCGCGGAGTTCACCTGCCAGATACAGTGCGGGGTACTGGATGCTGCAAACCCAGACCCCAGGGCCATAACGCGGGATCAAGCGGCACCGGGGGTGCACGGCACACTGGAAGCACCTCGGAAGTTCTGGACGATCACCAGATCACTTCTCCTTCTCTCCGGAGTATAGGCGCCGTTTGGGGGCTTCCGCCGGGGCAGTCGATGCTATGGCGTGTTGCCTGCGTGATCGGACCCGCGTTTCATGTTCCTTACCTTTGCGAACAGCTGTTCTAGTGTCCAACCATGGCTGAGATCCTCTCACCCTCAAACTACCGACGGTTCAACAAAACAACGTCCGTTTCTTTCAAAGGAAAGTTCACAACCGGGCCGTGCCGATACGCGAAGCGTCAAGGATTCTTCAGGAACTGTCTTGTGGTGCGCCCCCAGAACTTGTTTTGTCCACCTGATGCATCGGCCCGCGCGGACAAGATCTAGCAGCAGTTTTAGCAGACTTCCCTGGTTTCCGACCACCATGTTTGTTCTTTCCCTGGCAATCGTCCTCGCAATAGGGGGAGGTGTCTCTGGGAGCTCTGTCGCCTCAGACACGACCCTCTGGTTCAATCAACCCGCCACCAGCTTCACGTATGCACTGGCGTTGATTTGAAAACGATTCATAGTGATCATTGGGTGTACAGAACTACCCTCGTTGTGGGGAACGGCAGATTGGGTGCGAACCACTACGGCGCTGTCGTGAACGATCGATTTGGCTTGAACGAAGATTCCGTACGTGTCGTTCCCTGACGTGTTGAATCGGGGGTCTCATACTGTTGTTCTCGCAGATATGGTCGGGCTCTCCGTACGATCCTGCGAACAATCAGTCCAGCGAACACCTTCCGCATGCACGGGGCCTTGTCAATGCGGGATTATATCAGGTCGCCCAAGACTATCTGAACGACAATTGCAGAGGCACGCCAAATGATCAAAGTATGTCTTCGCACGATACTCAAAGACCGATAGTGAACTGACATTCTGAAAGCCACGTATCAAACTGCCGGCTCTCTCCTGCTAAATTTCACCGCTGGAATCAGCGCCGTTACAAACTACACAAGGAAGCTGGATCTGACGACTTCTGTCACTAGCGTAACATACATCCAGGTAGTGTAATTTCCGCTCCTCTCCTGAATCACAACTGAGAGCCTCCCAGGACAATGTAACCTTCACGCGGGAAGCTTTCATGAGCCATCCGGCAGACGTTCTCGTCATCCGCTTGACCGCGTCCGAACCCGGACGTCTCTCCTTCAACGCATCATTCACTACGCCGATGGCCGACCCTTCCACGTCTGTGGCCGGTCAGACGCTCGTGCTTAGTGCTGGAAACTATCCCGGCCCCCCTCCTGTCCCCGCTGGCCTCACTTATGAAAATCGACTGCAGCTCATCACTTCTGGCGGATCCGTTGTCGATGTCAACTCCGCAACGAACAGTTACCTGAGTGTCAGCAACGTAACCAGCGCGACCCTATTTGTAGCCATCGCGACCTCGTATGTCAGATACGACGACATATCCGGGAATCCCACGACCAAGAACATCGACACCCTTAAGGCCTTGAGCCCCAACCCAGTTTACGATCAGCTCAAGACCGCGCATATTTCAGAATACCAGAAATATTTCAATCGTGTCCAGGTTGACTTTGGACAGAACGCAACAGCTGCGGTGCTGCCGACGGATGTGCGCGCCGGACTCTTCCAGCATATATTCGATCCCGGCTTTGTTGCTCTGAATCTGAATTTCGCCAGATACATGCTGATTAGCTCCAGCTGGGGAGGCGCGCATCCTCCAAATCTCCAGGTATGCAACCTGTGGAGTTCAAGCTGGTGCGATCCCCTCAACCGATTCCTCAGGGTATTTGGAACGAACTTCTTGCTCCAGACTGGGACAGGTGTGTCGGCCCGGGAATGTAGTCCTCCAAACGTTGACTTCTTTTCGTTTAGCAAATTCACGACGAATATCAATCTGGAAATGAACTAGTAAGCGTGCAACGTAACTTCCTGTAAATAGACTCCCATGCTTGCGAGCGTAGCTGGGGCGCAGAAGTTGCAAACCTCGCAGATCTTGTAGAGCCATTAATTCGCTTAATCGAGGACGTCGCCGTAACCGGAGCCCGGACAGCGCAAGTAATGTACAATGCTTCAACAACCGCCGTAAACACTGGCGGTGGTCCGGGAAACGGCGCACCCTGGGTACTACATCACAAGTTCCTCTCGATCTCTGCGTTTTCTGGGGGAATTCTGAAACGATTTTCACAGCACAGACCAATGGCGGGCCACAGCTCCCAGTACGCCTAGATCTCGGATTTTTTCCTCCTCTTGGTTTACTGAGACTTGGCCTTGAAGTGGATGCCGCGTTCTATGGATTGTGGCCGACAGGCGCAGCATTCCAGCTCCAAACAGTGTTTGAGCACTATTTGTATGACTTCTCTTACCAGTCGAAAACCCTCGTTTTGAGAACCACCCAACAGATTTGATCCCACAAATACTACTTTTGTGCAGCGCATCTACCCGCTCTTCCGTGGCGCCTCCCAATTCTTCCTGGAGACCCTGCAAGTACATCCCAATCATACTGAGTGAGTTCCCTTCCCCTGTGAAAGTCTTATACATGACAACTTTCAGCTGGTTGGTGGTAAATCCGTCCCTTTCTCCCGAGCATGGCTTCGGGAACATCAACGATGAGAACACTTCCATCAATCTCGGAGTGACGATGGATAACTCAGTAAGTTAAATTGCATGGATCTGCTGCCACGATACTGTCTCATCTGTTATCCGACAGTTGTTGCGTGATTTATTTCGAGAAACTGCGACCCTTGCAATTGTCCTTGGAGTAGACGATAATCTCGTCGCGCAGTTGACTTCCACTGCGGCGAAACTTCCGCCCTTCATCGTCGGTGCTGGGGGCCAGCTGCAAGAATGGCTGACAGGTCCGTACCGTCTTACGATGCTACGTATTGCAAACTCACTATTGCACCAGACTGGGACTCCGAGGTTTGCCGCCTTTTTCGTCTCTGTCATTTTCTGAATTCCATCCAAGCCTGCCGTCTTCACCCACATTTCACCGCTATACGGGCTATTCCCGGGAAATCAAATTAGCCCTTTACTAAACCAGACGCTATCGAACGCGGCCGAAAACGTTGCTGATCTTCCGTGGGGAATCGACAAATGGATGGTAGGCGTGATGATTATATCCATGTTTTCGTACTCAGTGATTCGCCGGGGATGAAGGCCGGCTGCATGGCGCGTGGGGACATGGGCACGTCTTCTGAATTCGGAACATGTTCAAAAGACATAAAGCGCGTCCCCCAAGTACAGCGAGGCATATTCGTCTAACGCAGTATTCAACAGAATTCTGCTGTCCAACGGTATCTGGCCGAATCTCATGGGAAGAAACAGCGTTGTAAGTTCGTTTTTTTTTCGCCCCGCTTGTTATCTAACTCTTTCTCCAGTTCCAAATTGATTCGTAAGTCACTATCCCTCGTCAGTTCATCAAAAAACCTTATTTATCTCGCGCACACTTACAGCACTCTCGGTGGATTAGGAACTATCCTTGAAACCCTTCTGCAATCACAGGGATACGAAATTCACCTCTTGCCGGCCCTCCCGGCGGAGCTATTGAGCGGCTCATTCAGCGGGTTACGCGCGCGAGGTGGCCTATTGGTTGACGCTGCGTGGAACAACGGCGTCCTCTCCAGCGCCCGTATCACGTCGAACACCCACGCTAGCACTACCATCACAGTGCGCCTCGCTAATTCAACCAACACAGTCGCTCTGTCTGTGCGTGGCGGGCAAACGAGGACTCTCACCGCCAGTGATTTTGTGTAGGCTGCTAACGATCCGAGAGTATTCATGCTGCTGAAATATAATTTCACGATGGAGTAAAAACATTGTTCGACTCTCGGCATCGTACCCGCGATTTCAAGGTCCGTCAACTCTGCACTCAGAAGAACTTGCCGCAAAATCGGCCGTATATTATTGCGGTCGTGTCTGTATATCTATACACGGCACGGCGGCCAGCCCTCATTGCGTTTGGGGATCATTCATCAAGGTAGTACTGCGCAGCCATTGCGCAATCCCTGCGGACTCGGAGTCGTGATGTGGGTACATCAGCCAATTGACATTTTGATTGTCGTATTTCACGTGTTTTTTCGCGTTTCCGTGTTGTGATCAAAAATCATCATTTTTACACAGGCGCTGGAGCATGCTGGTGGGGTCAAAGAATTATGGAAAGGGCAGGTATTTGGTGTGAGATAGTGGTTTCATCTCAACCTTGGTAAATTTTGATGTATCGGCGCTGTGGGTGGGGATTTTGGGCCCGCGTTGTCATGGTGTTGTCAAGATTTGTAAAAATGTTGTTGGCGCAGAGTAGACCTTATTAGCAGAATTTTGTCTTGAACTTTAAATCCTCTCATTGGTTGAAAATTGTGGAGCAGCCAATCAGAGGGTTTAGAAAGTCTCGGTTAAAAGCTGCTAATAAGCTCTAGTGTTGTCGCGTTTCCGGGTGTTTTCAGCCGTTTTTTGGCGTTTTCACGTGTTGCACAACACGACAACTAGATTGTCAAAAGACTGATGTACTCAAACTCTCATCTTGAAGAGTACCTGATGAAATGCTGCTGTGCGCCATGCACCACACCCTATTCTCAGGGAGGGTATGTAAAAACGCCAGTGATCGGGCAGGACGTTGTGACGTTGCAAGCGGCGCAGATCGGCGCATGCAGTTTTTCAACTGACGCAGATCGTCGTTTGATTGACGCAGCGATTTGACGCATTGTCACGTGCACACCGGCGCAGCGTCACGTATACATCGACGCACAATCGACGCACGTACTGATTTTCGTTGACGCACTCACCGGCGCACCCAGTACAGCATACACCTTCCGCATTTCATTGGACCGAGTAAGAGCCGTAGTTTTCTGTTGCGACTCTGGTTCAACTGTCGTCGCACTGCTGGCCGCCTCTAACTTAGCGGCTTTGATGTATCAAGGCTCTACGGAGATTAGAGGTTGGTGATATATCGCACCCCCACACTAAGGTGCGCGCCTAAATGGCGCCGGACAGCCACCAGGGCACGAGCACGTGCATATTTCTTCTCAATATCGACGCGCCGAATGAGGCGACGGGTAACAGAGAATTGGATCGAGACGTCCCATTGGCGCCCCAAGAACACCTGCTGTAGAATTCCACTGCTCAGGGCAGGCGGTGTAACGGTTTAATTACCGATAAGTAATGCAATGCTATGCTTCAACAGCTTTTTATTTACACTGGTTGGGAGATTCAAATTTTTCAGCACAATTTACAGTGAAAAATGTCGATTGTTTTTCAGACATTTTTCACTGAAAAAAATAGTGAAAATTTCAAACCTTTTTCACCCCTTTTCAACTTTCTTTCAAGTTTTTCACCTCAAACCGGAAAAGTGGTGAAAAAGCTTTGAAAATTTCACCATTTTTTCAGTGAAAAATGTCTGAAAAACAAACAACATTTTTCACCGTAAATTGTGCTAAAAATTTTGAATCTCCCAACCAGTGTTACTGTACTTTTTCCTTCAAATTGGTAGTCACGCGTCACGCACCCCCCTGTCGATCACGAACTTTGGTCGAGGTCAGAGATCCATGATGAGAAACATACTAGGGATAGCGTAGTCCTGCTCAGCGTCCGTGTTGGGAGCATGGCGTGAGCTGCAGCGGCGTTTCCTAGAAACGGGAGCAGGAATTTCGACGATTTCAGCTTCGGCCTTCTGAATTGGTTGAAAAAGTGTCGGGGTGTAGCGAAATAAATAACGCACATCGGTGGCGGCCTTAGCTTCAGCCTGTGTGAAATCAAGGATCAGGCCAGGAACTTGTGAGAACGCTAGCAACACAACCTTGTGTTTGCGTTTAGCCTCTTTGGCTTCCTTGACTTCCTCGGCTTTCTCAGTCGAAGAGGATTTTTGGAGGAAGCGGTCAGTAAACTCCTAGGGGAACTGGGCAGGCGAAATCCTACCTTGGGCGGCGGAAGGATCGTAATAGGGTCATCTAGGATGATAACCTCGCGTTTCTTGTAATCTACACGGGCGGCAGTATCCTTGGCCTCTTTGTTGTGAACATCACGCGCCTTGGCCTTGAGACTACAGTCAGCCTCGGCATGAACGTTGCTCCCGCAAAAGAGACAGACTGCTGGCTAGAAGAAAATGAGCACTAGCAAGAAGGGGATCGAGCTAGGAGTACCTTGTCAACCTTGGCGGTATCACTAGACGGCGTGGGCTTGGTCTTGGAGAAATGGAGGCCACTAGGAACGGTGCCAGACCCAGCACGAGACTCGGGAGCAGATCCAGAAGAGCTAGTGTTGCTGACGGCTAGATCCATTTCCATCTGAAGGTGTTTGAGAGAATAAATCAACAATCAAAGCTCTAGAAATACCTCAGTGTCAGTAAGACTCTCCAAGTCTGGCAACCCGTCGAACGCACTCTCGCCCTCAGATTCGTCGACTGTGGCGCTAGATTTATAAGCCTAGGAACAGTTAGCACGAGAGAAACGATACAGGAGTAAGAAATTACCTTGCCGGTTCTCTTGAGGCGACGTTCCTCACGTTTAGCATTCTGGGCCTCACGAGCAGCTTGGAAAGAAGTCAACATGTTTTGAATACCGGACATGTGGGCGACGGGCAGTCGAAACTTTTGCTCGCGGGTGGCTAGGTTGACTAGTTCACGAAGACGGTACAAGCCTTCCTTGACGAGCGCACGGTCCTTGTGAAGCAGGCTTTGTTTGTACGGCACGAAACCGTGGTAGCACAATATATTAGTGTGCTAGGGAGAAAATACTGGAGATCAGGACATACGGTGCGGTCAATGGCAGCATTGAGAGTAACATGCTTCGAGGTTATGGACAGAGCAGCAATATTCATAACCCCCTCATAATCCTGAAGGGCAGTAAGGAAAGAGGTCCCAGCGATTTGCAAGGCAGATTCGGGAGGAGCAGGAGCCATAGAGAAATAGAACAGGGGGATTTCTGACGATGGTTAGAAAAACCCTTGGACATTTTTATAGCACAAGGACGAGAAATCCTGAAGGCTGGAAAAAATATCCATGGCGAACCGAAGGGGATTCCTAGCGATGTTTTAGGCGACACCTAGCTACTTTGTACACAAGAACTTGTCAACCGGGGACGGTTGATATTTCTAGTGAGGGGGAGAGGGCTGAGGCGAGAACATTGCTAGTATGACATTAGTCGAGATCCACGGAGCTAGTACAAATTCCACAAGCCTAGGATGGTGTTTGTCAAGAGACTTAAGTCAGACAAGAGAATTTTGCGAAATTTCGGAGCTAGCGTCAGTTACAGAAGGCTAGAGTGATGTGTACATCAAAGCGCGGGTCCTAGTTTGGAAGATTAAAGTACAGTCGTATTGATGATAGAAGCCTAGGCATCAGTCAAGCGCGCGTGACTGAAGATCTTAGAGATCGTCGGTCCGTCAGCTAGCTGTTATATCCGTGTCGGAAAAGGCCGGAAGGACAGAAGGCCGGAAAGACGTAAAGGCCGGAAGGACGGATAGGGCCGTAAGTGATACCACGTAGGAGATCGGGTACACCAACTAACTTGGCTCAACAACGAAGAAAGCAGAAGTCAGACCACGGAGCAATGCAGAGGTAAAGCACGTTAATTTTCAACTAAGGATACAGTAGAACATAATACGTATTTATACTAAATACGGAGATAAGTCTAATGCGGAAAGAAGTATGTAAAAGACAATAAGTACAGAGAAAGACAATAAGAACAATAAGAGAGAAGCATAGTTGCATAAGTCATATGTTTGATTTGGGGAACACTCAGAAGACCTTCATTGCGAAAACCCCAAAGGTTGTGCGTCAACGGAACAAGCCGGAGCAACGGAAAGTTGGTTTGGCCGTAACGACCGTAAAGACGGCCGTAGCCGGAAAGGCCGTAAACGGCCGTAAAGGAACCGGAATGGATCGGAAAGTGCATGGTCGTAACACTAGCTAGACAAATCCAGGGTTTCAAACGATCGAAAACGCGCTAGGATCTTCAGAAGAACAGGATTATCCATCTAGCAGCCAAAAGAAGATAGATTTGATGGAACTAGCACACATGGGCGTGTACAACTACGAGCTAGGGATTGCTAAAATGTGATGGCATGCGAAACAATGTTGTTTCATGTGATGAAGATACAATAATAGGCCTAGCTCTATTCCTAGGAAGAAAGCAACGGTTGATTATGAGTCTAGATGCAGATAGGACAAACAACGAGTACTGCAGGGAGAAGACTTAGTATTGTTGAGACCAAAATTGTCCTAGTGATCGGATCACGCATGACTAATGTTGATGACACATGCCTAGGCGGAAAATCGCTAAGTGGAACTTCAGGTTCACTTAAAGTCGGTTTGCTAGTTCACACAAATAAAATCCAAGAAAAATTCGTTGTTCTTTCTAGCTACTACAATGTAGACTAGGAACACGGACAGAGGCTAGCGAGTATAATAAATGTACAAGGGCACTTTGGCCCGATGCGTAGTGGATGTAGTTCAAGAAAAATCTGGGCGCAAAGCCCGCGTAGTGCACAAATACCAAACCGTCAACCCGACGCAACATGCGACCCCTCCCCACCGACGACTCCTTCCATAGGCTGGACGTCTCCCGGGTCTCGCTTGCAAACCGGAGTTGGCGCGAAGAACTTGCGGATGGAGGGCTGACGCGGTCCGACGGGGGTGTGCGGGGCCACTGGATTGCCGGTGGATGAGGAGTTGACAGAACGCAGAGGCGAGGCAGGAGCCTCGGGCATTGTCGCAATAGGCGGTGGTTCGAAGTAGACACGTGAAGTACCCTGCACAGACGAAGAAGGGGGTTCCTGCTTAGGAACCACAATCTTGGCGTCTGGTGAGGGAGCACGAGCGATCTCCGAGAGGGACGTGCCGGATGGGTTCGCGAAAATTCCGAGTGAGAGGCCTTGGACACCGGGGACTTGGGGAAGGTCGCTGGGGGTCTCGACGTGGTCGGGGTTGGAGCGAGTGAAGTAATGCAGTGCCGGTTTGCCAGCAGGAGGCACGGAGCGAGGGTGATCTTGCTGATACAAGAGCTCCAGCTCGGCGTCCGACTCATGCTGCAACGAGCGCTCCTCCAAGTCGTTCAGCAGCTGAATATCCTCGGGGTCTTCGAACATCTCCTCGAGGTGCGCCTCAGGGAGGAGAGTGTGCTGGTGACGGAACAGGACCACAACCTCAGTGCACAACCGATGGTAGTTGTGGGCAGTACGAGCCAGCCAGAGGAAGTGTTTGTTGAGGTCGCAGCGAGCTTGTACCGCGGATAAGACAGCCGAGCTGAGGGCTGGAGCAAACTTTAGCGAAAAACGAAATGAGAAATAAAAAAAAAGAGATGTACCACCGCCTCCGAGATTGACCAAGGGGCGTAAAAACTCCAGCGTGCGATGGAAGTCCACGGGCCTGCGCTTGAAGGAACAAGCTTGGTTCCCATTCAAGCAGTGGTCACAGGGTGTACCGAAACCGTCACGCGTGCAGGTCTTTCCACAAGCGATGCAGATTGCGCAGGTGATAGAGCAACGGTGCGGCAACGCAGGTGAAGTGAACTCCACTACGGCATCGTGCGGCACAACCTCCAGGCCGAGAGGGGTGTCTAAGGGAGATATAAGCGGGCGCTAAACAACCAAAGCAGCCAGACGTACCGACGTGGCGAGGGTTGGGCTTGTCCTTCTCGCCAGCAGGAGGGTTCGCCTTGGCGCGCATTTTGGCCGACTTGCGCGAAGGTTGCGGAGAATGGACACGGCCGTGCTAGGAAAAATCAGGAGACCAGTTAAGATGGAAAGGAAAAAACCTACCTTCGTCAAAGGCTTCTCGAGCTCCGCAACGTCCTCAGATGGAGGACGGCCTTGCGAGGACAGAGCGTAGACCGGGCGGGTGTCCGAGGTGGTTTTGCTGGAAGAGGCGCAGGCCTCATCGTCGAAGAGGTTCGCGGCAGGAGGCGAAGTTTGGCACCGCTGAAACGCTGACTATGGGGCTGACGGTGAAATAACCACAACACAAACCTTGTAAATGAATACGCGGTTCGACAATGCAACTACAACAACTCAAACACTATAGTCCTCGTGCAAGTTCGGGGTTCCAATCCAGTATAGATTGTGGCAATTTGAACTTTAGTTCTCTTTGAGAAGCAAGACTTTACAGGTCTACAAGTCGTATAGATAAAACTTGCTCGAATCCGTTCTAGGCGCAATCGCGATAGACAGACGAGATTTTATCTTCAACGGTTTTGTATGATGTGGGTCTAGGTTTGGAGATTATACTCTGATGCGTAAAGCAAGTGATTCTTATGAATTCCGATTCCAAATAGTATCCGTGATTGCTAATCCTTGCGAGATTGCAACCAATTGTCAAGTCTGATCCGTTTCCTTATATTCCACGCGTCCGTTCCGTTTATCCAATATGTCCACGCGTCGTTTATAAAGATCCAAATCCAACACAGATAATATTCAAACAGGGAAAACAAACGAAACTTGGTATAGCTTCTGGGTGTCTCCGAATGAATGACTACTCTACCGGTTAAGCGTGAAGTCTAGTAACTTCGCGTCCAACAGGTGGGGTGAGATTCACTGCTGTTCCTCCCATAACCATCCACTTAAATACGTTACAGGATTCTAAATATAAACGAGACTGATACAAACGAGCAATAGGGTTCAGGGTATATGACTAGTGGTATGGCCGCTAGCCGATGAACTCCTGTCAGATATCAAGTGATTAGTAAAATTGAGAGAGATTTATAAGAAACATCAACGAGCCGAGCTTAGCGATGAGTCAAGATCTACATCGCTTAGAACGATCGTGATGGGATATTGTTGATATGTCAACTTTTTAGCCGACCTCCTCGTCAGCACTCCGTTACCCTCCTTGGTAACCATCCGCTCAAATGGTTCCACCTTGAACCGCTTAAGTGATTTGTCTGAAAATCGTGATAGCCGCCGCTTCCCAGTACCCGAGTATGGTTTCTTAGTCATTTGTTAGATCGACCAAGTCCAGTCCCCTCTTGGCAGTTCTGGAGACGTCAGATGATGCCCAACAATGATCCCTCTGGTTCAGAAGGATGTTCCCTCGTAATAGGCCCTTAGTCAGGGATGTGCAGTAGCCCCAATCCGTTTCCAGGATGGTAAGGCACTTTCCGCAATTGCTCCATTAGCGACTTCCCACTTCAACCCTTTACCAGGATTGTTGTCCAGCGTTCTTCTAATGGTTCGAGACACATTATATCCCTTTTAGCTAACTGCTCAGGCCAACATTAGCCCTTGTGAGATGACGTCGTAATGTAGTGAAGTACATTATAGTATGTTGCAACTCGAGCAGATTTGAATAAATGCTCGGGTGCCCCAATACCAGGTCTGTCACTGCGATAGGTGCCTCTGGGCTTGGGATGTTCCTGTTTCATGGGCGTCTTGGGGGTCTTGCTGCTGGAGCCACCTTCTTTCTTGATGAAGATGGTTCCAGGCTTGGACGTGGGAGCACTAGGCAAAGAAGGGGCGCCCTCGGACTTCGTCGTGGACAAAGGAGCCGGTTGGGTCTTTCGAGTAGGTCGCGCTGAGGAGCCGGTGCGCAAGGCGCCGGACTCGTTCTCAGATGCGCTCCCCTCGGCTTCCCCCTCTTTACCCACCTCCCGGTCCGCCTCCTCCTCCTCCTCGTCGGAATCTGTGACGGGGTATGGATAGGACGCTGCTAGACGACACCGCGCGAGGACACTAATGTACATATATTAATTCTACATACAACGTATACAGTATTATGTTAGTAGTCGATCTGGGATCGGTACTTACATAATATATCTTAACTTGCAAACAGCTATCATGTCGTGAATCTCTACTTGGAGGGAACCCCCCACCCCAGACCCGCTGAATGCCTGAGCACGCGTATAACTGCTCCACGGTCTCGGTGCTGCAGAGTCCCCATCCAAGGGTGACATGGGCCCTAGATGAAGGGTTACAACACGGGGAGGGCCCGAGTCGGCGCCTCCCGTCACACATAGCTGCGCCGGATACGATATCCATGCGCGCTTCCCTCCAGCCTGGCGAGGCCTACGGAACCCGCATCACAGAATCGGATAAGGTGTATGCCACCGGTACGAGCTCGACATGCGGGATCTGGAAGTCAGAGCTGAACGCGGAAGTGTCTTCGCCGTAGGTAGAGCACTGCGAAAAGAGTAATGAATATAATGCTGTCATTAAAAGAAATCGGGCGTACCACGAAGGACTGACGAGCCTTGCTGGGACAGACATCGAGCAGTGGCGTGCAATAAAAGGCATCAACTGGGTACGGGTCCTCCTCGGTAGAAGCCGAGGATGGCTGGGCAGCGAAAGCGCTGGGGAAACATTGCGAAAGCAGAGTGGCAGCAACGGCTACTGACCACAGGAAACGGTCCTGCTCGGCAGTGGTCTCTGGGAAGCGTGCTCGAAAATCTCACTGGAAAAAAACGAGGTTGAGAGAATGCAAAGGAGGGTGCGGAAGGCACATACAAAGTAAGGGGCAGCATTGCGCACAATGGTCATAATCACCCGCTCCTCCATCTGAGCGGCTTCGGTAGCGTCGAACAAACGGCACAGTTGATGACAGTCGTAGTTATCGAAGTTGAGCCATGTGAGTGCGCCGGGCGCTGTAGCGAGAATGATTTGACCAGGGACGAGGCATTTCGGAAGAGTGTCGTCTGCCGCAGTAGAAGCGGGACTGGTCGTCTTTTTCTTGGAACAAGTCTTCGGTTTGGGCATTGAATCGGATTCGGGCGTTGGGGAACATTTGTTGGCAGCACTGCCAGTGCGTGGTGACATGCGCGATGGGGACAAATAAAGACGCGCAAGGCGAGGCAGGGACACGGACGGATGAGAACGAGAGGCAAGAGTTGAGTGGGAAAATAAAAATATTCACCGAGACTTAACACCCGGTTTTCCCCGAGTCATGAAACGCACGGCAGGCGGCGGCTTGAGCTACAGGCGGTGAACTCGAGGTCCTAGAATTAGAGGCAAAACATTAGTGGTGGAAGTCTCTGAAAAAGAAGCACTGACACGGACTAAGCCTTATATGGAAATAGTAAACCTTATTAGAGTTGGCACGGCCTCAGACTCTAAGAAAGTAGACGAGCAACCCTAGGAATGTGAAGCAGAGTACTAGGAGAGCTAGGAACCGTTCAGAGTGCAGTACAAGACAGGGGCAGTATGAGACGACGCTCGTAGTGACGTCTCCTGTACCGGTTGTTACTAGAACAATGATCGGCGTTTATGATTGCAAATCTGTGGGTCCTAGGGTGTCAAAATTAGGATCTAGATCAGATGTGCGTTTGGGGATTGGAGCTAGCTAGGACACAAGACATAACTCGAGAGGCGAGAATGGGTCCTAGGGGGTTGGATCATTGAATGGCGTCAAATAACATGGGCATAAACATATTTATAACGTTCTGGCGGAGATATCATCCGAAGGACCACTAGACATTGCAAAGTGAATGGCACTGTGCAACGACCGGGGACGGTCGAGATTTAGTGAAGGGGAGATGAAACAGCGTAACATAAATGCGCGGCATCTAGGGCTAATTTTGCGATTTCCTATGACCAGTATTTATACAACGGGAAGCAACTAGCACTTCTGTTGTTACTAGCATACCAGCTAGTACGCAGACCACTTGTTAGGTGATATAAAGGAGAGTCAGAGCGAGCCCTAACTGCTGACTGTAGCACGAGGCTGCACTAGTGTGACGCGCTAGCTGCTAGCTGAGTGTACAAACAACCAGGGATTAAACCAATGCCTATACATTCATGAGACATGACCTAGGAGACTCTAGTAGTCCAGAGATGACTTGGGATGGAGCTAGTGAGGGTCTAGTAGACAGATATCTACGATGGAAGTACAGCTAGGGGACTACGCCTTGAGCTAGGAAGCTCGGCACAGTAACCGGTGGTACTATCTAATCTCTAGATAAGCGACTAGACAGCGCTAGGTGGAATAACCCGACTAGCGGCCGGCTAGGGCTTTGACAAAGACATACCACGACATAAGAGATGCAGCAACACGAGGCTAGTGCCCAATCGGGACAGCTAGGGCGAAGGGGAATAGCAAGCAGGCTATTGGAACGGAGCTAGGGACGATCGTACAGCCTGTACCGATGACCGGAGGGTGGATCGATGTTCTGACCAACGAGCTATGACCATTTGATGTCAGTCGCAACACTGCGTCGCCTAGATGTAATAGATTGACGCTCTGACAGAGTAGAGATGACCTAGATCACCGGCTACATCGCCAGTTGGTCCGGAAGGGGTACTCGGCATAGACAGAGGGCTGAGGATCCATTGATATACCCACGGTTGAACACTAGCCGGTCAGCGAGGCTGACCTGGCATATACCAAACCAGTCCCAAAACCAAACGGCAGTTGTCTCATTGGCTGACCGTATTTCTTATCATCTAATATTGCTTATTGTATTATTCAGCTCGCTTTCACATGTAACTCACACCTAGTAGTATAAAAGGGAGCACAGGACAGACTAGGGTCTAAGAACATTACACCCCAGACTTTGGACAAAGCTGGTGCTAGTGGACTCAGGCTGCTAGTGGAGGTTGATACCGAACTTCACTTGTAGTAGTCTTTATTTGGAATCAGTAACTGTGGACTCTGGAAACATCAAGTGACTAAGTTGAGGATTTCGTGTTGTTGGTCCTAGACCTCCACATATAAAACAAGGGTGTTCTCTTCGAGACCCAACTGCAGTTTGCGCTAGTGACTTTGCCTTCACCCCGACAAGACGGAAGCTCTGTTGTAGTGTGTTGGCTTGAGCCCACTAAGAAGAAGACGGACTAGGTGCCCTCACCTCTAGTTTGGCTATAACTTGTCAGTTACTTCGCCTTCACCCCGATATAGACAGAAGCTCTGTCGTAGTGTGTTGGGTCGCTAGCTGGACGCTTGTAGTGAGCTAGTGCCGATAAAAGCGGAAAGGTTCCTGTTCTTGGTTAAGGAATAGGTCGGCAGTCAAGGAGAGTCTTGCCGTTTGAGGATTGAAGTCCCTTTGTTGTTAGCCTCAGTAGTCTTTGGGGCTGCCCTTAGCGAGGATTTTCACAAACCTACATACTCTGCCCTGGTGTTCTCAACCTAGCGGTCCAGCCATCTTGTATCCACCCCATATAAACACACCCCCGGACCATCCCAAGGTTCCTAGCAGTGTTGTTGTTGGCGGTTGCATATTGCTAGTATGTTGTAGAGTGTGTTGTTGGAAGCCTATAAATCAAACTTGTGTTTGTTCAAACCTGCTGGTCGCATACTACGGCCCGGACCCGAACTCTCAAAGAGAAGCACTTAGATCTTTGGAGGTAGATTGGTTGTGGTTGGTTGTTGTGGGTGTTTGTTCGCAATACCTATCAATTAGCTATTCCTAGTCATATAAGAAGTGCACCGATTCACCGTTTCACGGCTTATCAACGGGTGATTTGAATCTGGTTTTAAACTGACCATTTGAGCGGGAATTTCCAGTTTAAACAGTTGAATGCTTGGAAAGTCGCCTCATTTAGTTCATATATTTCCCTCCCACCAGATCTGTTGGTCAGAAATCAGTGTTGCATGGCTATCGTTGTGATCATCGGCAACGGCCGAACATGATTGCCGAGGTTCAACACACCAGAAGCTTGCACCAAGACCGAAGAACAGCAGGGGTGAACATGTAACTGGTCAATTGAAGACATGCAAGACATTCTATACCAATATGTGAGTTGAGATGGGGTCAAAATCACAAGTTGAATTGGAACCCAACCCGTTACCGTAATCACGACCGCCACGGCCGTCCCGTTGCCCGTCCGTCCCGTCAGAGGTTTCGGGATGCGAAAAACGGCCGTCAAATCGACGGCCGTTGCCGTCACGGTAACGGGCGGCAGCCCTAGCCGGACGATGCCGTGATCGCCGCTATTTGCCCAGGCCAAACAATTCCTTTTCTGGGGGGTGGGTGGTCGTGGGAACGCTTGCCAAGATCCAGAGATTAAGCATCCCTTGGTTCGGTGGTAATAAGACAAGCCAAATATAACCAGCTCGAGTAGCCTCCCTGTGCGAGAAGAAGCAATTCACGATATGCGGCGCGCGCAAGATGGTTCGGTAGTAGATCTGATCAATAAGCCAATATCCCAATGCCAGGGTTGTTCGGATGTAACGCAGAGGTAGGCTTGTCTCCATCTTTCAAAGAACCACCGCATCCGATGGAAACCGGCGTTTCCGAGTGGTGTACCCAGGTGTACTTATGTAAAGGAATGTGATCAGAAAATAAGCGCTGGGAAGAATCATGTCATGGCCTCAAGTTGAGCCCATCGCATCTGTGGAATTACGATCCCCGGGGCGTACTTGCTTCTAGTTTAACACTCCAGGATCCACGAAGTACCGGATTGGTACAACCTGAAATCGTTTGTCGGGTGTCATATAGTACGCTATAGCTCCACTTTCATGCCGATCTGGGAGACCGATCGGCAGCACTGCAGATTCATTATCTCCCGCTTGGAATTCAGAACTGGTGACTCTTTATAGGCGAGCGTGCACTCAAAGCACATCACGAATCCATCAACGGTTTGATTTTCACAGGGACAAAAAAACAACTGAATCCGTGACAACTTCGGGGATGTTAGGCACTTCGAATTGATCATCTCCCGCCCGGAAGATGATCAATATGACTTTCTCGAGTTCGCCGCCACCGGAGCCGATGGCCATTTATTATTAACTTAACATGTGCGCAGTGGTTCTCGCAGCGGCACATGCTGTGTACATTGAGGCGATAAGCCAGGGTCGAAACTCAGTCCGAAAACGAATTTGGAAGTAGATGGCAAGTTGTCTCTCTTAGACAGACGCTATAACAATGTAAAGCTCGTACCCTCGCCTGTCGTAATGGCAAAGCCCGCGGTTCATGAAGGGATGTTCGGTTTCCCCTCAATTGTTGGCCGCCAGCGAACCCGAGTGCGAGAACCCCTTGCTGAAGGAAGCGGTAGCGTCGGAAGTTGGTCAATTCCCGAGATTATCATATTCTGGTGTCGCACAGCAATTTCCAGTGTACACTAAATACTCGACTCCGAAAACACACTTAACTGAGCTATCAAAACCAGTTGAGAACATACTTGGGTTCAAAATGTTTACACTATATTCAAGTTACGAATCTACGCATGGAACAACTCATTTCCCCGCTCAGCATTGGAGTTTTTTGCGGAGAACCGGGAGTAATCGTCCTGGTTGACTTCAACCAGCCTTGCAACATCAACGGCGATCTCGCTGTGTCCAACCGGTAATCTTGTCGAGTCGGTATTCATGGTCGTCGTCGATAAGAACGTCTGCCCGGTGGAACTTATACCGAGAGATACTCTCATTATTATCATGGTGAATGTGATGCCCTAGAGGATTGGATGAGCAAGAAATCGCACGATGAAGGGGAACCTACTATGACTGAAATGGTCTGCCAGGAGAATCCAGATGAGAATGTAACCAGCAATGGTTGCAGGAATGCCACGCACCACATCGAGGACCACAAACTGGCCATTATTTCCAGATAGGTATGAGGCAATGAGAGCGACCAATGTTGAGGAGTAAATGCTAGCGCTCTCCACTATGACGATTAAGGTCGACATTAGGCGATCGCGTCCTATCCTGACCCCTCTGACAGCGCGGGCCGTGCTGATGATCCGGTATGCGATGAGACCTGACACCAGCAATGTTAGTGGCGACGATAAAATCATGCGGTGAATCGGCGGACAGGTACAGACAACATTTGTTGCAAGTGTCAATGTGATCCAGGCCGTGATCCAAGGTACGAGTGCGGTAAAGAAAATCGGATTTCCTGGCTCAATGGTTGTGAACACATATGTTGTTCCGTAGCCGGCCACTGATCACAATATTGCTCAGCTTTGTACAAGAGTGAGGAAGACCTCAGTACCTGCCGTTCCGACCAAAAGCATTGCCGGAATAGCGCCGATATACCGATTGCGATTCCACACGACATAACACCGATATGTCTGAAAAGGAGTTGAGCCGACCTCTAATAGACCAGTTGAACAGTAAAATTGACCGCAAAACTATCCGCCACCACTGTCAGTGTAGTGTACACTGCATTTTTGGCGGTATATGATGGTAGAGTGAGTGTGTTATAGAACACGACAGGCCCATCTGGAAAGACCAGGAATGCCTGATAAGCTCGATGAACATTGATGATCCAGTGCTAAGTAACATCGGCGTCAAATAATTGTACGAGCAATGAATATAAAAATCACCATTGCCGACAGGATCCAGATGAGTACAAGTATGATGAGAACTCCGCGGCGGGTTGATACCTGCTTTTTCTTCAAGATTATTCTCAACGTGAAGATTGCCATAACGGTCAATACACCTGTGGATTCAGGGCTTAGTGAAACTTCAGTTCAAACCGTGGGTCTGTCTGTACCGAGCCCCAACGATTCTAGGATACACCCCAGAAACTGTGGAAGCGACCTTTAGCCGACATTCGGAACGGACGACGGTGAGAGCACTCACGCAAGCAGCATCTAGACCGATCTGGGGCATAATGATGATTCGTGCTGTCCGCCAAGTCGAAACAGCGAGCCTTTATAGCGATTGAAACAGGTCCCGACACACCGCAAATGACAATATTTCCCATAGGTCTGAAAGTGCAGCGGAAACGTGCATTTTCAGTTGTTAGGGTTAGGGTTTCCCCTTATAAGGTATATTGTTATCTTATCTATAGCCTTATAAGGAAACCCTAATCCTAAGAAGTAATTCAGCCTGTTTCCGCTGCACTTTCAGACCGATGGGAAATATTGCCATTTGCGGTGTGCGAACGTCGATGAGGGCATATCTGTCTACATTCCAGATTCTGATGGCTCGAGTGGCGCCACGAGGTGTTTGCCGAACATTTATGTTCTATGATCAGACAACTGTATATGCTAAAAAAAAGGCGAGGGTATCCATCAGCAAAACAAAACGCATCCTGGCACCAGATCAGCCAAGCGCGCCATGTTGCTAGAATTACATCTGGCAGCATCAATAATTGACCTGCGCGGCGCCACGATTCTGGCACCACAAGTATGTTTATGATTCAGTTATTCCTGCGCAATCCGGCGAATCAGACAATATGCCAATGAAGAGCGACGTATATTGATAACGTAGAAGTAGCCTGCGGTAGTACCTATACAGAATGCTTCCGCCATCTATCGACATCTCCGGTATACCCACCTCCCCATCCCGCCACCGTAGGCGCCAGGGCTTGCGATCCCCAAGCATCCACCATGGACCATCCCCACCCGAAGTCCTCCGCCTTCCGTGCCTGCCACCACGCCGGGGGTCTTCAAGTGTCTCAGGCTCACCAGAATTGACCAGTGGCCAGTGAGAATAGATGGGCCGACGATGTGGGGCTGAATCGAAGGAGCACGCTAGAAATACTGTGTAGAAGCTTCAAGCGATGTCGCCTCAGCTCCTCTCAGGCTAGCACGAAGGTTCTATACCAGCTGCTTGATAGAAGGAGCCAAATCTGAATTTGGGTGTGAGAGCAAGTTTGCATAGAGAGCATAACAGCGGCGAAGCGCCGGTGATTTCTCTTCCCGTTGATAAACTACAATTCTGATGGAATGAGGGAGGGCCGGGGACTTCAACAATGATAGGAGCCCCCATAATTGGCCCAGAACTTCAATTGTCTCCACGGGCCTTTGTGTGTGATCATTCTCTCGCATTCATGTGGCCGCGGATCGTCAAACAGCACAAACACTAGTCATATTTTCTCTTTTCGGTAAAATAAATAAACTCGTCAAGGAACTACTCGGGGGGATCTGATCTGGCCGAATCGTCTACAGTGCCGAAGTCTGCCCCGGGAATTGGTTTATTCTGTACGCCCCAGACCGAGTTGCGAAAGTTTATACCGTCCCAGCGACAGATGGAAGGCGCTGCAATATGTTAGCGGAAAAACAAAAACACAGACCAGAAATGAACCCCGACGCACATGAATCCGTACTCGAGCGTCTTCCACGCGACCAAAGCCTCTGGCTGCTGTTCAAGGGTCGCCGTAATACGTGCATGAAGATCCCCAACTTCTTGCACCATCTCAACCAACACCTGATTCGGGTGTTTCAGCGTGGCTTTGGAACGAACTTGCACATAGTTGTTGGTTTCACCGGCTAGTTCTTCTTTGTAGAACCTGTACATGAACAGTCAGTCAGTCAGGGAGTATGATTCGGGATCAAGATAAGGGACGAACGAGAGAATATCGTTCACGAGGCACATGTAGTCGTCAATGTCGGGGAGGACTTGGATATAGGTAGCAATGTTGGGGTGAGTGTCCTTGGGGAAAATAGCGTATGAAAACCCTGGTGCCATTCCGGTTTTTGCGCGGAAATATTTTGGCCAACTGGTCGCTGTGGAGGATATCTGCATTGTGCTGACCTCCTCTCTAGTTTCTAGAATCGTTCCGCTCATGAATTCGAAGGCGGCGCACACCATCGCGTTTGCGCAAAACTGGATCCCAATGGTTGTAGAGTCTGTCGAAAACCTTGTGGAAGTGAGCGAGGGCAGAAGTATCCTTCAGCTGCCCTAACAGGAGCCGCCGCTGATAGTCTTGGAGAGAGAGCTTCTCGGCGCAGTCGTCGATGTAGAAGAAAAACCTGCCCCATAAATCAACTGTCTAATGTGCAAGCATAAGGAGATTATTCACCATGCATACAGGCCGAAGGCGAGTTTGACCTCGAAGGTGTGGCGCGAATAGAAGAACTACATTGATATTGAGTGCGATAGACGCCATCAGCAATGGCGAGGCATACCTCTACACAAACCACAGCCTTCTTGGTACTGGAGGCAAATTTCGCTCCGTTCTTCCCGTCGTCTGCATTCCAAGAGGCGACCTCTGCATCGATGGCTTTTCCCAGCGCATCAGCCGAACTTTTGAAAAACGGGGCGCTCGACGTGTCGTACGCTACGGCATCAAGCAGAGATCGAATTATAGCCTTTAAATGCCACGGGGTAGTCCTGTTTACGGCCGTGTCAGTAAGCGTAAGAGGAAGTTCGAAATCTACTTTTTGGGTATCGTTCGCGGGAAGAGTCATATCTGACTTGAGGGTGAACTGCCCCGCCCATTGCTCGCTTTTTGAAAGGGCTGGCGTCTACCCGCTTGATTCGATCTCCCGCAACAGAAGTTGCCCCAATGTGACTGTTTGCGTCAGGCGCCCCGCTCCGTTCCAATGCGAGATCACACCTCGATTCCATGAGATACCAGCAATAGTCGTACAGACAATGCATAGTACTTAGTTATGCTCGCTTCCATCATCTGTCGAACTTTTTTAAAACGGGGCGTTCGACGTGTCGTACGTTACGGCATCAAGCAGAGATCGAATTATGGCCTTTATCGCTACGGGGTAGTCCTGTTCACCTTTGTCAGACCGAGTGCAAGAGGAAGTTGGAAAATCTACGTTTTGAGGATCGTTCGAGCGAAAAAGCCATATGTAAACTGGTCAAACACTTGGGAGTGAACTGTTCAACCACCGGTCGCTTCTTCAAAGGACTGACATCCAGCCCCCTGTTTCAATCTAGTCTCACTTGTAGTCAGACTCCACAAGATTTATGATAGTCGATAAATCTTTATATGGAGTTTCGATCTCATGCAACAGAGAAGTTGACAGACACATGGTTGATGGTACGATCTGCATCTCGGAAGCCGAGGACTTCGCGGGAAGTTCGATAATCAGAAATGGGTGTCAGCGGATCAAAGGAGCGATTGTCTACCGCGATTCGTACCATAAAATCACATACTGGGGGTGATATTGAGCACCACTCCGAGCCTCCTGCGACGCTCGTATTCCCCGGGCTTCTGTTTCCCCATGTTGAATTCCATCGGCCTCGAAGGTTTAATTGGACTATTATTTCTCTTCTTTTACCTCCAGTTTCACACCGGCCGACCTCCGGGCCCATGGCAGCTCCCTATTATCGGCAATCTTCACGAGATTCGCAAACTTCCTTGGCTAACTTTCACAAAATGGACGCGCCGATATGGTGAGATGCGTGATTTGGGCCGTGTTCACATCTGAGCGTCTGTCAGGCCCGATCCTTCGAATAAACATTGCTGGACAGAATACAATAATCCTGGGCAATCACGAAGCGGCTGCAGACCTTTTGGATCGTCGTTCTAGAATCTATTCCGACCGGCCGCGCAATATTGTTACTCGGATTCTCACTGGCGACATGGTTTTTGCTTTTGCCCAAGTCACTCCCATATGGCGTCGTATGCGGAGAGCGGCGCACGAGTAAGCATTCCCAATTTCATGCTCACAGCCTTCTGACCCCAATCCCAGTGCATTAGGGCCCCAGATGGCGAAAAACTATCATGCCTTACAAGAACGGGAGGCTGTCGTGCTCGTCGATCAAATGATCAAAGCTCCTCTGCAGTTCAACAGTCATATAAAGCGGGCTAGCGCTTCTCTGGTGATGGCGATCATATATGGAACCCCAATCATGGATTCAGATGATCCAATAGTTGCGGAAATTCAAAATTTCGTAGATCGTGCACTCGGTGCCGCAGCTCCGGGCGCATTTCTTGTTGAATATTTTACGTGGATGGAATATCTTCCTCGCTGGATGTCCGGATGGAGGGGCTATGCAGAATCCTGGCATCGGAAGGACTCAGTGATGTTGACAGGATTGTTTACCGATACGCAAGCCCGCAAAGTTGGTTCGGTTTTCTGTTCAAGCCACGGATGCTGACTATATCTGTTGCAGGAGAGAGGCGAAGACGGACCAAGTGTCGCTGCAACACTGATGGAAAATACCGACAAAGACTCCCTCTCTGTTCGGGATTCAGCTTGGTTGACGGCTACACTTTAGTGAGATGTTTGATTCTTTTACCCACCGCTGGAGCTGAGTACACAAAATAGCGCAGCTGGGGCTGAGACGGTGCGCAACGCTCCATTTAATATTGTAACAATATTGATTTTCCACTAAAACCTTTTCCAGAGCGCCGGGCAGATGGAGTGGTTCATGATCAGCATGATTTTGTACCCCAAGGTTCAAGCGGCCGCACAACAACAGCTAGATGACATTATCGGGCGTGGTCGAATGCCGACGTTGGCAGATTATGATCAACTGCCATACGTTAGGGCAATCGTAAAGGAGGTTTTGCGATGGCGCACTGTTTTGCCTCTGGGTGTGTATACTTGAACTTTCCCGTAGACGGCGAGGAAGCTCATTTCTCCAGGTCTTCCACATAGGTTATCCGAAGACGACTGGTATAGGGGCTATTTCATCCCCAGAGACTCGATCATTATTCCTAATATCTGGTGCATGCCATTCCTGTGTTCCCATGCCGCCTGCCAATGTCATTCAGGGGATTGAACCACGATCCAGCTATCTATGGTGCAGCTGTGGAGATATTTCGACCCGAAAGATATCTCAGCGAACATGGAGAGCTCAAGCCTCTACCAAATGATACAAAGCAAGAAGGACACTCCTCCTATGGGTTCGGCAAAAGGTGAGAATCACTTCTATTCGACGTCGTTTCGCACCTGTGAGACTTTTGTTAGAATTTGCGTCGGCCGCCACGTTGCAAACCGGTCCCTATTCATTGAAGCGGCCTCGATTCTCTGGAGCTTCAAGATAAATCCGGTTCATGACGAAACAGGCCGTGTTATCGTACCTGACTCAAAACCCCACCACGAAGGGAGTCTTATCTTGTCAGTGATTTTTCTCCGCCCTCCACCCTAATGTGACTGTTTCCGCCAGGCGTCCCGCTCCGTTCCAATGCGAGATCACACCTCGATTCCATGAGGTACCCGCAATAGTCGCACAGACAATGAATAGGACTTAGTTATGCTCGCTTCCATCATGTCCCTGTCGGTGAAAAATATGCCGTTCTGATCGAATTTCCGTCCAACGGATAGAGACAGTGTTTTTTCATCAGTTTCATGCGCGCGAACGCGTGAGAGAATCCCTTGCCAGGGAGCGAGGGAGGGCCGATTTTTAGTGGTAAATGATCAACTCGAACTTTAATTCGAAGTTGTACAGCACCACCGCGCTCTTGTTGTTATCAGTTCTGGTGCCAGACGAGTGCGAGGAAATTAAAGCGGGAAATGGTCAACGACATGCGCGAGATGATCTTATGAATTACAAGAGCGCGGTGGGGTGCTTCGCACCCCACCACTTCGGTTGAATCTTATTTTCCGTTGGAATTGGAAGCAAGGTCGGAAAATGCCGGACAGCTGATGGCGGAGTTTAAAAAGCTTCGGACAGTCGGACAGGCTTAATTTCGCAGTACCAGGGTCCATTTCTAAACTCCACGATCAGCGCGACACGACCCAATCAAGGGCTGAACTGATTCCATGAACTGTCGGATACAGTATTCGAACACGGCATAACTGCAGTGCCTGAGAGACTTTCTTCCACTAAGTCGACCCCGCCCAGTGGCAGCCAATAAGAGATGAGTTCTAAAATTGTCACTGATTCAGGAAGTATCTACGAGCTGTGCTACCCAATTCTGGGGGTGAGTAATTATGGCTACCCGAACTCCCCGCACGGCTCAAGTCGCAGATTGAACGCCAAAATACTTGTTCATGACACCGTGTCGGGTGTTTGCGTACTGGCGGCCACCAATATAGCTTATCGCTGAGGAACAGATCGATCAGACCCGGGCCATGCCTCATGCAAGTCATGATGCAACACCCCTCGTCTGGAACGGCCGATGTCGATCACCTCTGCCCGTATATCAGCTCAGATAGGTATGGCTCGCTCAACCCATCGTCCCAATGAATTTTCGGTCTTCCGCGTGTGGGTCGGATTCCACATTCAAACGGTCTGCGTTGGATGAATCTGTCCTTCTCCCCAAAATTCTCGTCAACCACGCAGAAAAAAAATCCCGCCTACGCACTTTTCTACTTCGAAAACAATCCTGTGAGCGAACGCGGTTCGGGCATTTCAAAGGGCGGCCCAACTTCGCGAAAAAAGTTCAACACCAGCAGGTTCACGACCGGTTGTTGCAATCCTAGCCTCTCTCGTGAATTTGGCATCGTCCCCGTTCGCTGGGTTGAAGGAACACATTCGGTTTAGACCAATTCACATATATACTCGGTATTACCAAAAATAACCGAGCACCGTGTTTTGCGCAAATCTCATACGAGTAAGGACGATTTGTCGGGAGGGCTGGTGTCACAGAATTCTCCTAAGTATCCCCTACCTATATATCTAAGAAAGAACCGATGATTGCTTCTGGCTTGCATCAAAATCGGCAAACAATCTTGTTTTCTCCTCCAAGGTGTAACTTTCGTTCAGATTAATTTCCATCTGTAGACCTATGGGATGGAATCTATTTGCTGGAATTTTGGGTGTGTATTTCTTCGCAGGTAACACTATTTTAGAGGTCTAAACACTTTGAAGAATGTCATCTGAAAAGGTGTAAATGGGGAAATACTGGGATTTCCGGAATCTAATATTCCGCTATATCCGGGACATGTTGACTTGAGCTGGACTGGTTTAACCTACCTTAAATTACTGTACATTCATAATATGTGCACGAGAGTTTACTATTTTAAGGCTATCCAGCTGCGCAAGCAAATGCTCGGTTACTTTTGGTAACCCCGAGTATCACTCATCGCTGGAGTACTATGTGCCGGGTGCCAGGTTTTTCCTATATCACCTAGGAATTCGAAAACTGCAATCCTTCATTTTCTCCAATCCGTTGGCTGGGACATACGGCCAGAGCCGGAGAAGGCTGTCTATTTACTGTATCATTTCGACCAAATGTTCGGGTGACGGGTGACAGGGGGTCGTGAACTGAACAAATTTGACCTTGGTGACGGTGACGTCGCGATTTTAGGGCTCAAAATGAGTAAAAATCTAAAAATTTGAGTCCGGCAAATGCCGGACTTCCATTTATGGTAAGTTTCTCGAGAGCGTCCGAGGCATAGGAGGGTCGGGTCGGGTCGGGTCGGACCCGACTCTCTGGGCAGCGCTGGGCGGTGCAGATAAGATTAATTAGATAATAATGACAGGGCCCATCAGATGGCGGCCCTTTTGTCTTGCTGTAAAATCTTTGCCGCACCGCGCCGCCGTTCACTAATACACTAGCCTTTTGTCTCTTCAATGTCCCTGCACGACATCAAGGAACTGGTCCTCAGTGAGCCCGAGCTCCACAAGGATGCCGCTCTTGGAGAGGAAAGTGAATGTTGGGTCTGGCTATTTGTAGAGTTGCTTCCCTGTAAATTGGAAGAAGACAAGGTAGACTGGGAGGCGGAGAGGTCAAGCGAGATGACAAGCTTGTCTACCAAAAGAATTTAATAGAAATGTAATTTACCTTTTAATAACAGTGTTAGAAAGGTGGTGTTATTTATCATTGACTTTCTTACACAGCGCTAGACTGACAAGCAGCTCGTAGCGGCACCAGTTTGTTGGCATCAATGCCTTGCCGAGATCAAACTACTTGAGCCGCAAGCGAGTCGGGTCGGGTCACCACAGCATTGGTCAGCGGGTCGGATCGCAGACCCGACCCGACCCTCCCATGGATCCGACGATCTGAGTTTCTCATGATTGCCGAGAATGAACACTGAGTCCAGTGAACATTTGTGGTGACAGGTGACACCCCGTGAACATTTGGTTGAAACAAGACCAGCCGCCGCTTCGCTCCGGCAATAATGGCAAAAAAATAATCTATTGTCGATATACTATACAGTTAGAAACAAAAAAAAGACAATGTGGGAAAACGACACGGGGAATCAAAGAATTCAATTCATAGCAGTTTTTAGAGATATAACAGCGAGGACGGCAGAAGAGGAGCAGTTACCCACTGCTGGCCAATCAAGAATAAGCAGAGCTGGTCGCTCAAGAGAAGCCAGCGGAAGCAATAGCGAGAGCAGGTAATTGAGGACAACTTAAAAGCTAAACATTTCGATTTTGCATTTGATTCATCTGGAGTTGCACCAGCCAGAAACAGCGGAAGGATTCAGATAATGGAAGGTGTGAATTGTGTTCATAAATCGTTGCCAGCCAGAGTGAACAACGGAAACACGAGAAAACTGCAAAACTTGACTGAGACGAAAGCCGGCAAAATAAGGTTGCTGGGCGGAGGGATTGGAAGCACATGGCATGAGATGAAGAGGTTGAGAACGAAGATGAAAAGCAATCATGGGCAAGGAAGCAACAGACACAACACAGCTAGCCCGAGGCACGGCATTGAGAGCATTGATACAGTAGCAGTTGCAGACATAAAATTTGAGGATGATCGAGTGGATGCCCAGGCTTGAAGTAGTAGTTTTGAGTCGAACCCAAGTACAGGACTATCCCCCGCAGCAGCAGATCCAGAGATCAGACCAAAAGCGAAAATAAATTCGAGGAGCAAAGTGGATGAAGGGGTTGCATTCGCACCGTTTTTATATGCAAAGACTGCCGGGGGGTATACGTGGCCGCCCGGCCTGATGAATATAATCATGCTGCGCTGTCAAAAGCAATGGCTGCGATTGACTGCGACCTGTTGAGAAAAAAGCTGCATGTGGGTCAGCTGTTTGACGGAAAATGAAAGGCAGTGTTGAAAATCGGAAAGACGATGACAAAAGAGGTTAATTGAAGAGCACGGGCAGAGGAAGGACAAAAGGAGAAAGGTTACATGGGGATACAGCACAGCAAAACGAGCAAATTAATTGGTGGACAAAAGTTGATTCAGACCCAAGTATAAGTCGGATTTGAGAAAGAGGCTGCGCCGGGGAGCTTGAGAGTTGCACAGCGGCTTCAAGGCACAATGAAGATGAAAGAGGTGTGTACAGACGGACGGAGCTACAGTGCACAACTGGGGGAAATTTCGAAAGTGGAACGGTGCAGTGCATAGTGGGTCATGGGATGTGTATACCGTGGATATTGCTGCCGATAAACGGGGATAATTCTGGCAGAAGAGGAGAGAAAGTAAAAACCAGCTGGGTTATATGGGGATGTTGCACAGGTTTCGTAGGATATCATTAAAGAACGGTTAATGATACAGTACCTCTTAGAACCTGCACTTGCACCCGTTCCCTGAGCAAAGATAAGAATGAAAGCACCAGATTGAAAGAGGAGAAGTGTCCAAAGAGACTCCATGTTTCCGTTTGTCGAGAGCTTCCTTCATGCGCATTTGCCTCCGTCGATGTGGTCGGGGTCGCGTCAAGCACGTGGCCTGTCAAACCACACTGCCACCGTGTCCCATGTCTAAGGTTTGCTTTGTTGAGACGATGCACACACTGGTTGGGAGATTCAAGTTTTTCAGCACAATTTATGGTGAAAAATGTTGTTTGTTTTTCAGACATTTTTCACGGAAAAAAGAGGTGAAAATTTCAAATATTTTTCACCACTATTCCAGGTGGAATTCAGGGTGAAAAACTTGAAATAAAATTCATGAGGATTCATGCTAAGTTCTCACCAGAAATTCAGTGGTTTTTCAAGGATTTTTCACTGAAAAAGCAGGTGACAAATTTAAATCTTCTTCACTACTATTTCAAGGGGAATTTGAGGTGAAAAACTTGAAACAAAATTCATAATGTTTCATGCTGACTTTTCACCCGAAATTCACCTGCATTCTTACCAGGAAATTGTGGTGAAAAAATCAAAACCTTCTTTACAACAATTTTCAGTGGAAAAATGGGTATAAAATGTCTGAAAAATGTTCAAAGAAAGATGGTGAGGATTTTGAAACCCAGTTTGGATTTTTTCAAGGATTTTTCACGCCCTTTTCCACTGTTATTTGTGGTGAAAAATGTGATGGAAAATACATGTTGTTTTTCACCACCTTTTGCAGTGTACATACAGGTGAAAAAGTCAAAACATTCCTCACACATTTTTCACTGGGAATCATGGTGAAAAACTTGAAATACTCAGATTCAAGTTTTTCAGTGGGAAATTTGAAAGCCTCCCCGTTAAGTTTTCCACCCCAAAATTCATCAGTTTTTCAGGTGAAAATATTGATGAAAAACTTGAATTCTGGTTCAGATCCAGAGTGCCAAAGTGGACTGTTCACTATTCCGTCCTAGTACAATGACTTTGTTGATGTCTTGTCCAAGTCTGAGACTTGCAGTACAGTTATCCACCCGACTGGGAATTAGAGCTGAGCGGCTGTGAAACCTCCTCCTACAATGTTTAAAAGGCCCAGTACTATAGCTAGGGGCGGTAACTCATCAGTATCTTGGAAATGTGAATATAGAATCACTTGAACAGTTTATCAGGTGTTTCTGGCAGGCATTGGTTGAAAGGAGTCTACCAATTTCGAATCAGTCCATTCCATCTGAGAAATGTTCAGCACTGGGTTCAAGGACTTCTAGCACTGCACTCAAAGCCTCAATTTTGGATCAAATTTGACCACTCTGGTACAATGCTCTGACCCATTTTGATGCGCACCTCGACTTTGGCAGGTGTCTAGCCAATCCAGAAAGGAGTCCGTCCATTTCAAAGCAGTCCACTGTTTTTCAAGCAGTCCTTTGGACACTGCTGCGACCCCTTTTGACATGTGCCTCACATTTGGCAGGTGCCTGGCCAATCCAGAAAATGGCCCAAGGCGAGTTACATGTCAAAATGAGTCAGAGAAGTGTACTAGAGCATGTTTGATCCCAATTCAAGCTCACAAGTCCAGTGATGAACCCTGCAAATAAGGAGTGGACTGCTTGAAAACTGGTGGATCGCTTTGAAATGGATGGACTCCTTGGCCAGATGGGCCACACACTTGCCCACGGCAAGTTATGTGTCAAAATAAGTCAGAGCAGTGTACCAGAGCATGGTTGATCCCAATTCGAGCCTGCAAGCCCATTGCTGAACCTTGCAAAGAAGGAGTGGGTAGCTTAAAAATGAGAGGACTGCTTCGAAGTTTGAAATGGGTGGACTCCTTTGCCAGATTGGCCAGACACTTGCCCAAGGCAACTTACGTGTCAAAATGAGTCAGAGCAGTGCAGTAGAGCATGTTTGATCCCAATCTGGGGTCGTGAGCCCAGTGCTGAACCTTGCAAAGAAGGAGTGGACTGCTTGAAAACTGGTGGACTGCTCCAAAACGGATGGACTCCTTTGCCGGATCAGCCAGACAGTTGCCCAGAGCAAGTTATGCATCAAATTGGCTCGGAGACGGAGGAGACGGAAGTCAGATCACGGAGCTATGCGGAGGCAAATCACGTTAAGTTTCAACTAAAGATACAGCAGAACATACTACGTATTTATACTAAACACGGAGCTAAGTCTAATGCAGAAAGAAGTATGTAAAAGACAATAAGTACAGCGAAAGACAATAAGAACAATAAGAGGGAAGCATAGTTGCGTAAGTCATATGTTTGATTTGGGGAACACTCAGAAGACCTTCATTGCGAAAACCCCAAAGGTTGTGCATCAACGGAACTAGCCAGACACAACAGGAAGTTGGTTAGGACGCAACAGCCGTAAAGGAGGCTGTAGCCGGAATGGCTGGAAAGGAACCGGAACGGATCAGAAATGGCATGGTTGTAACACCTTTGCACGGATCAGCCAGACACTTGCCCAGGGCAAGTTACACATCAAAATGGGATAGAGATGTGTACTAGAGCATGTGTGACCCCAATGCGAGCCCACAAGCCCAGTGCTGAACCTTGCAAAGAAGGAGTGGACTGCTTGGAAATCGGTGGACTGCTTCGAAGTTTGAAATGGACGGACTCCTTTGCCGGATTGGACCGACACTTGCCCAAGGCAAGTTATGCGTCAAAATGGGTCAGCATAGTGTACCAGAGCATGTTTGATCCCAATTCGAGCTCGCAAGCCCCGTGCTGAACCTTGCAAAGACGGAGTGGACTGCTTGAAAACCGGTGGAATGCTTCGAAATGGATGGACTCCTTTGCCGGATCAGCCAGGCGCTTGCCCCAGATGGGTGACTTGTCAGATCGAGTCAGAGCAGTGTCCCAGAGCATGTTTGATCCCAATTCAAGCCTGCAAGCCCAGTGCTGAACGTTGCAAAGAGGGAGTGGACTGCTGGAAGATCGGTGGACTGCTTCGAAGTTTGGAATGGACAGACTCCTTTGCCGGATTGGCCCAACACCTGCCCAAGGAAATTTACGCATAAAGATGAGTCACAGCAGTGTACTAGAGCATGTTTGATCCCAAGTCAAGCTCACGAGCACAGTGCTGAACCTTGCAAAGAAGGAGTGGACTGCTTGAAAACCGGTGGATTGCTTCGGAATGGAGGGACTCCTTTGCTGGATTGACCAGGCACTTGCCCAACACAAGTTACATATCAAAATGACTCAGAGCAGTGTACTAGAGCATGTTTGATCCCACTTCGAGCCTGCAGACCCCGTGCTGACCCTTGCAAAGAAGTGGACTGCTTGAAAACCGGTGGACTGCTTTGCAATGGATGGACTCCTTTGCCGGATCGGCCAGACACTTGCCCAGGGCAAGTTACACATCACAATGAGTCAGAGCAGTGTACTAGAGCATGTTTGATCCCAATTCAGGCCTGCAAGCCCAGTGCTGAACCTTGCAAAGGAGTGGACTGCTTGAAAATTGGTGGACTGCTTAGAAGTTTGAAATGGACAGACACCTTTGCCGGATTGGCCTGACACCAGCCCAACGTGAGTTACGTGTCAAAATCAGTCAGAGCAGTGTACTAGTACATATGATCCCAATCTGGGGCCGCAAGCCCAGTGCTGAACCTTGCAAAGAAGGAGTGGACTGCGTGAAAACCAGTGGGTTGCTAAGAAATGGATGGACTCCTTTGCCAGATCACCCAGGCACTTGCCAAAGGCAAGTTACAGGTCAAAATGGGTCAGAGCAGTGTACTAGATAATCTTTGATCCCAATCTGGGGCTGCGAGCCCAGTGCTGAACCATGCAAAAAAAGAGTGGACTGCTTGAAAACTGGTGGAATGCTTCAAAATGGATGGACTGCTTTGCCGGATCAGCCAGACACTTTCCCAGGGCAAGTTATGCGTCAAAATGAGTCGGAGCAGTGTACTAGAGCATGCTTGATCCCAATTAAAGCCTGCGAGCCCAGTGCTCAACCTTGCAAAGAAGGAGTGGACTGCTTCAAATGGAATGGACACTTTTGCCAGATCAGCCTGGCACTAGCCCAAGGCAAGTTATGCGTCAAAATGAGTCAGAGCAGTGTACCAGATCATGTTCGATCCCAATCTGGGGCTGCAAGCCGAGCGTTGAAACTTGCAAAGAAGGAGTGGACTGCTCGAAAACCGGTGGACTGCTTCGAAATGGATGGACTCCTTTGCCGGATCGGCCAGACCCTTACCAAAGGCAAGTTACATGTCTCGGTGAGTCAGAGCGGTGTACTAGAGCATGTTTGATCCTGATCTGGGGCCGCGAGCCCAGTGCTGAACCTGGCAAAGAAGGAGTGGACTGCGTGAAAACCAGTGGGACTGCTTTGAAATGGATGGACTCCTTTGCCAGATCGGCCAGGCACTTCCCCAAGGCAAGTTACGTGTCAAAATGAGTCAGAGCACTGTACCAGGTCATCTTCGATCCCAATCCGGGGCTGCGAGCCGAGCGTTGAACCTTGCAAAGAAGGAGTGGACTGCCTGAAAACCGATGGATTGCTTCGAAATGGATGGACTCCTTTGCCGGATTGGTGAAACGGTGCACTAGGGTGCGGCCGTGTAATCTAATGAAATCAACTAGAGTGAAGCGAGCTAGTCACTAATCACAATCCAACCAAAATCAAAACAAAACACTAATCCGATCCTAATGCTCGTGTGTGTGTGTTCAGGGAGGTAGGGTATGTATCCAAGAGGGTGTGCAATGGAGGAATAAATCTTTGTTTCAATAGCAAACTATGTGATCTGAGCACGGTTATGCAGGGGTAGCAGGGACTTCACACCAACAGTATATCAAGACTCAAGTAAACCCTTGACTTGTCCAAAGTCTTCAGTTTCCTTGTGAGCGTCAGACCCTAGCACTAACTGGCAGCTAGCCAAGAAGCAGAATAGGTAGGCAGCTTTCAGCAGACGGACACTTGACTCGTAACTCTCTTGCGAGAATGGAGGCAATCAACAAGCAGGTGCAGTTACACAGATGGTGAGGGCGGGGCTAGTGTGCTCACACTTACACTGCTGGCGGCCACTCTAGTTCGAGGCATGAGTTTACGTTCTAAACTGGCTCTTCACAATTGAATTGCGTGAGACCTAAGTCTAGCGGGTCTCTTCACCAAGGTTGAATGCTTAACACTTATATCTGGGCAATGGTATTGTCTCGTCAATGTCCCGTGTCTTACAATCTTTATCTGTGTGTCCTCAAATCTCTGATATCTTTCCAAACAAATCTAGAGTCTACTATATTGCCCATACATCTGGGGGGATAGTTTCCTGGCTAATACAGAGTACACAGCTGGCTTTTACACATTTCAGAGAGAAGTAAAGGAGATAGACAGAATGAATAGGAACAATAAAGGGTGGGAGCCCGAGTAGTGAATGGCCAATGGCGTAGAAGACATTCTCGACTATGGGTATTATGACCTGCTACCGGGGCTAGTCCACATGTATTTCTCTAGCACGCCATAAGATGTGCTTAGTTGTCTTGGTTTCCATCTTTCTGATTGAGCAAGTCAGTCTTTAGTCATTGCTGACTGGTCAAGTCAGTCTTAGTCAATTCCTATCCAACTTCTGTATCAGTCCTGTACTTCACAAGCTCAGTGGAACTCATAGTACATATCAAACAGATTGGCAATATAGCGCGGCGCTATACTGGTAGAACAGTATAGTGACTAGTGGAATATAGTGCGGCGCCATTCTGTAGTGCCAATCCTCATCAATCATATCAGTAAATCCTTGATGCGAGGCCCGCATCTTTCTGACGATTCCAATTCAGGCCCGCGAGCCCACTGCTGAACCTTGCAAAGAAGGGGTGGACTGCTCGAAAACCAGTGGACTGCTTGAAAATGGATGGACTCCTTTGCTAGATCGGCCAGGCACTTGCCCAAGGCAGGTGATGCATCAAAATGAGTCAGAGCAGTGTACCAGAGCATGTTTCATCCCAATTCGAGCCCGCAAGCAGAGTGCTGACTATATTTGTTGCCGTGCAGTAGTAACAACCATGGTCATTTAAACCGACATGCCAACATTGTGACGAGGTCAGGCCTGGTTGAAACAAGTCAACAGTGATCCAAAAACAGCAGCCGAGGAAATGCACGAGGTAGCGAATTGGAGCACTCCAGATTCCCATATCCTCTTCGTTGTTTCTGACGTGCGCTGCTGCATAGAACGCCACCACCCCCAGTGCACACCCCCACAGGGCCACACCCAACCCGCAAACCAGACCCACCCGCCGCGCTACAAGCAACCATTGCCGGCGAAGGATTCATGTTGTACGCCACTAGCACAGAATCTACATTTACTATTGATGAGCGGATGCGATGGGAAGATGAAATCGAACTTAGACGACGCACATGCCCCCGTGATTACACAACATCCAAACAGGTGTCCGTACATGAAACTCGTGCTTTCCTGGGGTGTTTTGGGCATGGAGACGGCAATGGTGAAACAGACGCGGATTGCGAGGAGATTGGTCCAGCATGGGGAAAATCCGGTCATGTCTGGCAGGATAAGAACGAGCACGAGGAGGAGGATCCAAATTGCGGTTTGGGCACTACGAAACCAGGGGATGGAACTGTGGGGGCAACAGTCGAGAGGGGCAAGGGGTCTTTACTTGTTTTGAACATGGTGTGCGCAGGAAGGAGACTGTGTGGAGTCACAGCCTTTGCCTTATACTTAAAGCGTCGGACTACTTAGTCTCTCGCAGACAGACACTTCAATATAAACTGATCTTGTACCTCGATATATTGAAGTGTCGGACGCAGGATCATCAATCATCCTAGACAGGAACAGGAAATGGACCAACTGCGACAGGAGTGGACTTGGTGTGAGGCCGATGCTTTGCACGGCAGGACTCGTACTTTCTTTTTTTGTATGCAGTACTGAGTAACTAGGCCTATTTTTCCTCATGACAATCACCAGTGCCTGCTGCCAACCACCCACCCAACTTGAGCATTCCGAGATCTATGGGAGTTTCAAGCACAATTGAAGAGAGAAATAACATCAGAGAGGGATATGGTAGGGAGACCGGAGAACGAAGCAGGAAAATGAAAGGAACCCACCTTTGCTATTTAAGAAAAATACAATGGAGCGGCGTCGTTGCACAGCTGGTGGATCAACCAAATATTTGTTTCAGAAAAAGAGGCGGGGAGTCGCGGGGACTGTCAAAAAGTTCCAGAAAACTGTGGAGCCGTTTGCCGCAACTGAAACTGTTGCCATGATCTCTGGCATCTCCACAGCATCTCCAACAAACAGGCACGCATGAACATTTTACAAATGAATGAATCCGAGTGTTTGATTTTTCACATCTCTAGTCTACATCTGTGGAAAACGCGTAATCGCACCCAGGAGAGGTCTGACTCGTCAGCCGATGATGCAAGCACAGAGTACCAAGTACCGGACAGAGTATGGGATACCGATATTGTAAAATAGCCACACCAACCAGGTTCAGTGTCATTAGTGCGTAGCCTGTCTACAAGGCAAGTTTCAGATTTCATTCATAGCTGGTGATAAGCCGTGAAACGGACCATGGGTGAAATAGCAAGGAATTTGCCGATTTCCACCTTAATCACGTAGCGCGCTGCTCCAAAGGATTAGCATAAGTCCTATATGGCTAATCAGGGCTTTATCCTGCATGAGGACCTTAATCAAGTCCGCCTGGGATGCATCAACTGGAAAGTCATACTGGTTGACATCCATGATTAAGGGTTTAATTGCCAAGATTAAGCATTGCTGCTTAATCAAGGCATCGCGGGGCCTACAAACAACATGGGCAATATTAATCATCCTCTCTGATGATCTGGGGCACCACTGTGGGGTCTTGATTAAGCGTTCAAGTGCTTTGTTGTGCTTGATTTACAGAGGGAGCCTTGCGCGACGGGTCAGGTGATTCGGGTTTAACAGTAACTGGTTACCCCGGCTGTGGTTGAACTTCACTTATCAACTATCCGATCATTGTTGCCATCCTGATTTGGTTACTTGAACCAGGCCAAGATGGTAACTCGCATATCTCCACAACCACTTGGCGGTTTGGGCTGATTAAGGTACTAGCTCAAAGCCAGTACCTACGTCTACCTAAATCTGAAGGTCCTGAACGGGGGACAAGAGATAGAAGATGGGACTGTCTACATGATCGGACAAGGAGCAGTCACACCGGACACACTCTAAGCATTAAGGGGTCGACACACGAGGATCCTATATATTTACCCACACATGATTAACTACGGACGCCTTACTCATATACCAGCCAGTAGACTAATCATCGTATTGTAAGCGTAATTGTACAGTATATAAGAAGGAGGTTTTGGCATGGATAAGGCACTGAACTTTCTGTCTCTAAGAGCATTAGCCTTTACCGGGTATTGCTTGATAAACGACGGAGATTCGGGACTTGTCACCCAGGACTGACTTTGTTAAGAAGTTTTGTTTCGTCTGCACGAGTAACTCAATATCAATTGTTGGATCGGGATCTTGGAATTGGAACGGTTAAGAAGCTAGAGAGAGCTTATTAGGATTGAGAACACGGCACCGCACTACAGTAGCCTTGGAAGGCTTATTATTTGGGATTTGGAGAACACGGCACCTTGTTAGGATTGGGATTGTTGGCTCAAGCTTCTAAAGCTTTTAAACTCGATTTGTTGGCTTAGGCACTCGTTTGGCATTGCTCAAAGAGGTCTAATACTCTAAATCAACCTTGCACTTCGGACTAGACCTCTTAAAACAGGCTTGTTCCTCGCAACCTCTAGTTGGATTATCTGTGCTCCTTGAACCTTCTTAAAGCGTTCACAAGACCCGTACTCGGCAGCACAGTCTAAACCATTCAAGAGGAAAGTAGTTAGGATTTGGTTAGTAGTTGCGTTTTTGCCTTAATCAAGCAACTCGCATTCTGCTCGTTGAGTCTTGATTAAACTAGTACTGCTGTTGTAGACACCGAGCAAGCATTTCAACGTGTGGTAATGGAGGGCAGCAAATTTTGCTAAGTGCCAATGGCCAGCCTAGCAGCTGTAGCTGTGGTAAGTTAAACTGGTCACAATTTTATTGACTGCTTAAAATGCTGGTTGTGGTAGGTGTGGTACTTTTTCGGGTCACAAACTTTACTGATCAAACTATACGGTCCCTGTGGTAGCGGTGGTATTATTCCATGTCACAAATTTTACTGACTGGGAAGTACCTTCCTTGTGGTAGCAGTGGTATTTTTACCAAGTCACAAAACAAGTCTAATGACTTTTAACAGTCACTGACTAACCACCCAAACATGTTCCAGTAGCTATCTCAAAGGGTTGACTTTCAGTGGTACATGTGGTATAGGGTCATTAGATTGACTCTAATGATGCTTAGAACACCCTATTAGATTGAATCTGACCCTCTTTTTGACCTCCAAAAACCAAAAATCCCCCCCCCAAAAGTAACCATGGTAGGCAAAAATACAATGGTATGGCTGTGGTAAGGAGAACACGCCAAAACCCTACTAGTTGGAGAGGGATTACCATTGTAATAGTCTGTCTAACTTGTGGGGAAATGTGGGATTATCAGGTGGGCAACGCTGCCAAAATTCGGTGATGGAACTCCATTGTCGTGCCGCCTATCGGAAAATGTTGGCAGTGTGATAAATGATTGCGAAAAATCTTGTTTTGGCGAATTGGGAATAGAAGCTCTGCATCAAGTGCTATTGGGCATTCTAAGTCTGCAAATATTCATTTTAGGCGGGACAAGACAGTCATTGCAGATCTGCCAAAACAGCACTATTAGTATATCTAGGGATTATGCCAGCATATTTCTCCATACAAAGCCTTCAAAGTGCCTGTAGCAAGAGTTCTGTTGAGTCGCCACTCTGTGTGCCATCATCGGAGTTTGAAATCTGCGGTGCATTGCTGAGTAACAGACTGTGGTCAGAGGCAATTACAACTGCCGCGAGGAGTCGACCGAAGGTCGACGACGAGCGGCGTCTTCTGGACCACTCTGCTCTTTGTAATTACCAAATGTGTCTATGAACTTTTCAACTGTTTGTGCCCCGCCGCTTGCCGGCCTCTTACCATCATTTTAATTAGCAACCCCTTGCTCTGAACCAACCCTACCACGTGACGTCCAAATAAGGTAATTTTTGATCCGCTTCTTGGTTCGGCACGAACAGGACTCTTCAACACTCATTTTCAGCCATAACACTATTCCGGCAACTCGAAATCACTAGTACCAAGTCGACTTCAAGGGTTCTCTTGTGCTCTGGATGACTTGAATGTCTGGAAACGGTTTGATAATATCGGCACAACATTTCCAATAGCAATGTACGCGGATACCGTCTCCTCACCCTCTGCGACGCCTCTTGCCCGGCTGACCCTCCGCAGCTCGATTAGTGTCACCTCGGAATGAGCCATGTCTTTGGTCAAAAATAGCAATGATTTGCTAGTTGCTGCTGCCAAGCAGTGCCAACTCGATGACGGAACACTTCCTAAAGGGTCGGATCTGGGTGATGCAGCTTCGTTAGACTTGATTCGGGCTTTGTACAAGCTCGAGGGAGCACAGAGGTGTTTTATAGCTTAATTGGATGTCCTCTAGATGAGTTTTGGGCAAAATTCTAAGAGGTCATTTTTTTTTTATTGGCCATCTGGTCGACCCACCCTCCCTGCCCTAGGTCTCGGCTTCTCGGCCCGGCACACCCTTGTTTCACCTCTCGTCTGTCGTATCGCGCGACCATGGGCGGCACAGTGCTCGGTGTCGTGCTCGTACTACTTCTATTATCGCACACATGCACTGGGTTCAAGTTCTTCTCTGAACCAGGCCGTGCCTTGGTTCGCAAAATCCTCCTCGATCTTCTGCCCAGTTTCGAGCCGCATCACTACTAAATGGACGGAGTATGCAAGGTTCTCGATGGAGTAGACCTCGTCGCGGTAACCCCGACTGGGTCGGGGAAGACTGCATACCTCTTTCTATCAATTCTCGTCATGATGGCCATCTCGAAGACACCATCGCTCTGCCCTGCAGTCAAGTTTCCCAAGGACCCGGCAATTGTTGTTGTCTGTCCCACCAACTCCATAGAACAACAGCTGGTACACAGCTGAACACCTCCATGTTCCGGCCATCTCACCATCGCTTTCAGGATGAGAACATGGCAAAACTTGGTGTGCCGGCACTCACAATCAATTCCAACACCATGGCTTCTGCTCGGATATGCAAGGAAGATCTATGGATTAAAGCGCGCGCTGGCATTGCCATGCTGATCCTCGGGCCGGAGCAACTCATTTCGCAGGGTTTTCGTGACCTTCTCGCATTCGAGCCTTTTTATAACCGCGTCTGCACTCTTGAAGTAGACGAGATCCATCTGCTGGTTTATTGGGGCCAAATCTTTCGGAAAGCATTCGCGCAGATTGGCTTTATGCGGTCGAGACTTCGCCCAGGGATCCCCATCATTGGCCTGACGGCGAGTCTTCTCGCAGATCCCAAGGTCCAGAATGCGATTTTTTGCCGTCCTGGGTGTTACTCGCGGGGAATTCTATCTCATCCGGCGCTCGAATGCGCGGCATGACATACAGTTCCTATTCCGTCGACTCTATTCGGGGATTGATGGACGCCTATTCCCCGAAGTTGCATGGGTCCTGGACACCGACGAGAAAATCCTGATGTTCGGCAGCTCCATCTCCCTCGTCCACAGCCTCAGATCCTATCTCAATAGCCTTCTTCCCATTGAATCCGACCGCGATATTCGCATTCGGACTCACACCGGCTTCAACTGGCCCGACGACAAGCTTCGAACATTGGCAGATATCGTAACGACCCGAGATGTCAGATCATCATCGCAACAAACGGTCTGGCGCAGGGAAATGATATCAAAGTCATCAAGACTGTCATTCAAATCGGGGAGCCTGAGAGGGTCGAAATGTACGTTCAAAAGCCGGGCCGAGCACGCCCTTGCATCAAGAACCCCCGCGCGATCTTCTACATTTCTGCCAACCGCATGGAGCTCGCTGCAAAAATTGTACAGCAGACGGATGCAGAGAATGCAGCGGATGCGACGAAGGCAGGGAGCTCTGTTCCCAGTATGTCGCGCGCGACCGCCGACATCTTAACAGCGGAATGCAAACCTGCAGAACAGGTAGTCTTGTGTTTACCGCGGGGGTCTGATTGGAGTGCGCTCTTATTATGTAATCTTATGTCAGCTTTCTCCGATTCTCTTCCTCCAGCACAGAGGCTTTCAAATTGTATGAAGTTTTGCAGCAAATGACATTTATTGCTACCTCTCTAACTCTTTGTCTCCTCAGAAATTTTAAAAACGGCGTAGAAACTGTTCTGTTGAACATCGGCCATTGCCTGCGCCGATCATGTGAGTGCCGAAGTAAAATCCAAACCGAAGCACAAACCAACGGAAACTTGAAGGATTATGCTGAGAAAATTAGAGGTAGGTAAAAGTTCTATCAGAAAGAGACTTTCAGTGGTTCCTGCCTCAAAACCGTGCTGTTTACTGAAAGAAAACAGGTTGTAGAGGCCAGGAATCGAACCCGCGCCACGTATCGATTATATAATAAGGCAGCACCACGATCCGGACCCCGCGGTAAGCAACAGACTCTATACAGCGAGGTACGAGCTTGGTTCGTATAGAGCGTCTGTCTACGAGAGACTACAGAACAGGATCGCCAATTCGACAATCCCCCGACCGACTCCCCATGTCCCTGCACATCGTGCACCAATTCCCCTCCTGCTCCACGTCCCGATAACTGTCGTTGCAGCGGATGTATGCCGGAGACTGCTACGCACGAGCTCTACACCCCAGCGCCGAAGAAGAAGAAGCAATCCAGCGCTTCCGATATTCCTCAGGGAAAGAAGCTTACAAAAATCATGAAGGAGGCTGCTCGATCTCGTTTGGAGGAGTTCCGTTTATCCGTTTGGTTGGAGGCGTCGGACCGTTCTATGGGTCTCACTCCCCTTGTCGAGTTCCTGCCCGACATGGTCATTGACCAGCTCTTGGACCGCTTCGCGAAGATTACCACATTGGCGGATTTAATTCCCTTCGTCTCCCGCATATCTGGCCTTGAGGGTTATCACGGACAATTGTTCGATGTCCTTGTAGCGCTACGGGCTCCATTGAGCAAGCTCAAGAAGGCCCGAGCCAAAAAATAGAGTAGAAGTATAATTTGTTATACTAGCTATAATCTAATTGTTCTCCGCCACCTCCGAGTCATCCATGTTCCAATCCTCTTCTTCATCCTCTGGCCCAACCATCATATCTCTCTCGTCGAACACCAACTCGCCGTCAATCAAATATGCAGACCCCCTGGTAGCGTAGAACCTTTCACCTTCTGTATCACTATCATCCTCAGAAGAGGACTCGGACTCCGACGAGTCTGACTCGGACGACTCGGCCTCTGAGCCGGAATCATCTGAGTCGGAGTCCTGCTGGTCCGAAGGCTTGCCGCTGCCAACGGGTGATATCGGAGTATCGATTCGAAGCACTTGTCGACTGTGTGCTGTCTTCGTGACAGAAGTTTGAAGGGCACCTTCGCGAAGTTTGGTTACACCTCTCGCAAAGTCGTCTGTGTCCCGGTCATCAATCTGGCGAGTCAGACGGCGGCTATGTAGCTCTCTATCCCTGTAAACCTTCAGTAGAGTGCGCATTTCAGGCATTGTGTGCGGCTCTGCGTGTTTCTGCGCCTTCTTGTCCATCCCCACTCCGGCTCGCCACGCAACTTTGAGCTCCGCAATATGCCGCAGGTTCCGGGAAATGATGTTGCGGATGAAAATATCGTCGAACTGGGCGCTTTTGTGTTCGACTACGTCCTCGAGCAGCCTGTTGAAAAATTCGACGATAAAATCGCCTTCTTCGCAGTGGCCGGGTAGGCCGGAGAGGTTCCAAATGAGACCGCGCAGGAGTGCGATTTTGAGGCCGGGACTACATTCTAGTTCCAGATTCATGATGGTTTCGAGGACGTAGTTAAGATAGTTCGAATGGGTGGAGCCGCCGAATGTGAATAGCATGTACTAATAAATATTGAGTGGCCAAAACTTGTGCATTAAAACTTGACAGACCTTGATAGACTCGTAAAGTCGCCCGATGTTATAACAAACGAGGTACGAGTTGATAATGTTATAGCGTCTGTTTATAAGAGACTAGTCCGATGTCTCCGCGTGCAATGGACGTCGCCATCTTTCGCGAGTTCAAGCCATCGCGAATGAAGTCAACATTTTGTGCGAAAACAAAATCCCCCGCGCATTTCTTTGGCTGCGGTATTTCCTTCGGCTTCTTCAGCTTCTTCGTCTTTCGTTTCTTCTTCTCGAGGCTGGAGTCCTCGATCTCTTGTGGGACCCAGGGCGAGCCAATGGGGACCGTTTGCGCCCAATCACTGGTAGTACCTGTGTCGTATATAGCATGGTCTCGCCCACGAGCCGTTCCGTATGCACGGTACAGCTTGCGGGCCATAGGAAGCAGCGCCTCCATGTCGGGGAGGTTGCCAGTCCTTTCGAGAGCTTCAAAGTGCTCAAATATGTCATCCGCCTTGAATGTAAGACTGAGAAATAGATATTGGTCATAAAATTAAGGAATTAACTCGGAAACACCCACCGCCAGATGTCCAACAGTTTGGCGTCGAGAACGAGGTACATGAGCTGGGAGCCAGGATAAAATTCGACCTTCATGTTCGATGGCGCGGCACGGCCGATTTTGGCTGCACTGAAACCCAGTGATGCAGGATTCGTATTTTTGCCGACTGTACGTCCCCAGTGCGTCTGAAAGATGCGGATTATATCGGTCCACTTCGTATGCCACACCTGAGGCTGAGGCTCTGGAATCTCGAGAGATTTGAATGCGTCGTCGTGAATTGGAGGTAAGTCTGTAACTGTTGAAGCATCGCATACGTTAAACCATCGCCGCCAACGGGGAGCTTGCGCTTCAGATAGCTTTCAGGTGTCTGCCCTATCTGCTGTAGGAAGTCGAGCATCCCGTCCTTCAATTCTGTCGTATTGTTTCCTTCCCACTGCAAGCGAGCGGATGGACGATGGATTGACCGGGAGGGATGGATAATTTGGCGGTCGCAGAAAAGTGCATACTAACCTCTTTTCGCAACGGTTTCAGGGAAGGAATGCGGCGAACCAGTACCTCCAAGATGCTAAGAGTGCCAATCAGATCGGCGTCCTCTTGGTCTAAAAATCCGAGGAGATCTTCGACGGTGATATCCTTGCGTCGATTCTGCGCTATTAGCTTCCTCTTTTCGGCGAGATTGAAGACGTTCACGTCGATCTCGGGTGCCTCCATATAGAGGCCCGACATCCCGACGTTCATCGCCGCCTCACGGCCAATGCGAAGGTCGCGCACTTTGTGATACTTTTGACAATTGTCAACGAGAAGAAACCCCGCGGTGGCCGGGTCACTTCCATGGGCTGCTGTTGTGCGAGCCTCTGCTTCCGACAGGCCAATGAGGGCGCGGCGAATTGTTGTGGGAGCGGGCATGGTTCCGATGCGACTGTTGTAGTTCATTAGCTCCACTGGTGCCGAAGACCCGAAATATAGAATCCCGCGCATGAGCGGCAGAAGATTTGCCTGATCTGTCCGACAGAAATTGAGTGATGCGATAGCGTGCGTAATGACCTGAGAGACAGAGCAGTTAGTCCAGCGTTCCAAATGCGTTAGAAATATTTACTATGTCTGCGGGGCGTGATTTTCGTTCTAGCACAACACCTGCTCGTGTCCGTGATTTCCGCATTGCAATATTTTCGCAGAGGTACAGCGTGACTGCCTGGTCGCGTTCGATTACGGATTGGACACGGGAAATGGTTGCTTCTCCAAAGTCTTCGCGTCGAAGCTCTGTCCCGGGATGATGGTGCGCCCCAATGGAGACATGGAGGCCGCTGCTGAGCTTCACGGCCGTCTCGGCCTCCACCGCGACCTTCTTGCCAATTGTTTGGGTGGCAAATGCAGTCAGAGCGGCGCGCACAGGCCCTATATCGGTGTACGGAGCTGTCGCGGAGTACATCAAGTCGGAATTTGGGGAATCCCGGGGGATACGACCATCTGGATGGGCCATCCACTCCGAGATAATATTCGCAGCTGTTTTTTTCGCTCGGCCAGCCAAGAAAATCGAAACCGTTTGGGAGTGGGTCGGACTTCGATGTATTTCCTTTCCCTGGATATCCTTCGCCCGGAATATGTTGTACAGGAAGCAAGCGAAGGTCAAATTCTGGGCTTTGATTGTGTCGAGGATTACTTCTATCTTTTGTGCATCTGTCCTCGGGGATTTGCGCTGGCTGGAGCCTGCACCGGCTTGGGACGAAGGAGGGTTTGGTTTCGATCGTTTAGCCGGTGGCTCGAGCGGATCGCGAGGGGAAGGGGAGCTGATGGATGAAGCCGGTACCGCATTTTCATCACTCCAAGCCGACCTAGGTCGCTTTTTCGGTGGGGAGTAGTCAAAGGGTTTTTCCGGGGTTTGTATAGACCCCAAGGTGATATTTCCGTAGAACTGGGGGAAATCGAGTGGGCGAGCAAACAGTGCCGGGGCCTTTGGAGGCTTTGCGTGTGCCTTGTATCGGCGGAGGGCCGATGTTTTGGGCGGAAAGGGGCTGTCTCGGTGCTGACGGAGTTGCGGGCTCTTCCCAGCGTATCTGCAGCCCGGGTTGAGCCGTTGAAGGGGCCATAGGACGCGACGCGACGCGACGGGGATGACACGACGCCAAATGTCACAAGTGACATGTCTCGATTGGGCCTGGCCTAATCCGGAAGCCTGACCTAGGGCTTTCTAAGCGCGAGTGGAATCAGACCATACATCAGGTTATTTTTTTCAACACCTCAAATTGTCAAAAAAAAGACTTGATATTTGGTCTGACTAGGGAGACTAGACAAGACCTAAACAGATCACATGTGGTTGTAAGAGAAACACATTTTAGATGTTCCCCATATATGTCATCGCCACATACGCTAAACAGAATATTAAATATTATTCAAGAGTTTTCACAATATGGCTCCATTGCAAACAATGAATATATGTGGTACACACCATGAAACATATGCAAGACACATGCAAATTATATGCAGCTCTTTTTTTGAATGCTTTTTGTGTTTAGGCTTGCCCAGCACTCAGTGCACATTTTGAATCTTCCGATGTTATCTAACCACACATGGAGAACATATGTGAAACCTTTGCTAAATAACTTTCAACACATAGTGATAACATATTTTAATCATGTTCATCATGCCATCCGAACTGCGCCGCAAAAGCTAAAGCTGTTGAATCCAATCTATTCTGGGCTTGTTCAGACGAACAGAGTCTCATGATTCAACAGCCTCAATTTATAGCAGAAAGACTTTCTCACTCTCACCGGGATCTCATTTTCACCTGTGGACACCCCTACTGGATAAATTCACCCACCACTGGAGTTTTCTGCACCTGATTTGATCCCAGTGTCTTCCCCGGCGCCCTCGTTCTAGAGTGTCTCCTTGCCTCAATTCATGCCCCTGCTGTTGAAAATCCCCCTGGAGGACATGAACCTGAGCTGTCTTTGCCCAACAACTCAAATACACTCAAAATCTCGTCTCAATTGCAAAAAAGTCTGACCACTGTCCATCTGGCATGCCGCTTTGAATCTCCTGAAAGATAACAAGTTTTTGGGACCATTTTAACACGGAACCCAAACCTCCTCATCCTACACTTATTAGCAGGCGGTCCTGTTCTCACCGCTCTTCTCCAGCCTCGATTTTCGATCAATTTGTTGTGTATGACTCGCATTTTCAAGCCGCACTATGTGCTTATGCCTTCAAATGTGCCCAGCATTGAGCACTCTCCCAGGGTGTTCGGCCCTTCGCTTGATGTGCTGCCAGAGCCGGGATTCTTCCGAAGCTGTATCATCATTTCATCTTCAGTTTGGGATTGGATGCTTTACCATGGTGGATGATTTTAGTTGGAGGGAAACACAGGTACATCCTGAAGGATATTCTCTTGGTTAGTCTCATGACCTCGCTCTCCTCCAGCTATGTCTTTTGGCATGCTTAGAGATCTCTGGCCTGGATTCTAAGCATTCAATGTGCAGATCTGCTGTGCTTTGTGCCTATCCCTGGCAAATTTGGCATCCTTGAACACCGGCTGCCTTGATTTATCAAAGTCCAGTCTGTGCTCCGGTCGCAATCACCTCTATAGAGCCTGGTGGAACTTCCCAATGTTCGATGCAAGGCAGGTGTTTATGAAAAAATCACTGCTTCCTTTCCCTCCCACCATATCATAGAAAATTATAGCTCTATTCACCATAGTACATATCCTACATTTTACTTTTGGGTGTGGTGTATATTGAATAATACTTCTGTCACTATGCACCTTGAATCTTATCTCCGGAGCGAAGCGGAGGCGTGTCTTCTCTTAAAGAACAGTTAACACAGATCTTGATGCAATGTTCCACGTTCGTTTTTGGTTACAGTTGTTTGACAGTGAGTCTCTTTCTGCAGCTTTCTGCTCTACCCAACCGCATCATAGTGCGATAGGCGGTGTTGTGACTCCACATATCTCCACACAAATGTATTTATACATGCACCACTCAATTACACTTGTTTGCAGGTCCTGGGCGATGTTGGCTTGTTTTCGACGGTGGTCACAGTTGATAGGTGGACTACAAGCTAGCTTGCAGCCGTGCCGTAAAATTACGGAGATATGGGCTGTAAATGTTTACGGACCCATACCATCAAGCACTGGGAGACCATTTTATATGGGCCAGGGACAGTATGGGTTCATCTGTATACAGTGATGAAGCCCTAGGACTTTTGCTTAAACAATCACTGTTGAGACATTAACCCTGGATTAAATCAGTGATGAATTAATCCGACTATAGAAGGATTAAACAGGGATTAATCCGTGTTCAAAGCAGAAACAAAAATGAAGTATTCTGCGGGAATCAAACCACAGACCTCCTGAGAACAAGTGCCATGTATGCATGGCACCTTACCAACTGCTCCACAAGACCTATTATCTGCCTCCTACATTGTGTTACCACATCAGAAGGTCACTTGCTGGAGGCCTGTTCCACTGCCTCTATTTACCTGTGACCCAATGTCTTTTTCAGAGTGGAAGATAGGTGTCAGCAACGGCCTCTGGGTCGGCTAAACAACGAGTAACCCGACGAGAACCCCAACCAGGATAAACCCGATAGACGCTAATAGCTCGAGTGTTCCCCGAGCAGTAGGACCAGTCGTACGGCATCCTCCCTAGGAGGCCGTATGTCATAGGTCGGGATGCGAGGCAGAACCCGGAACGAGTCAAAGAGGGTGTGATATCCACTCAGGTATACAGCCTGGGGCATGGATACAACCTGTAGTACGATGTGAAGGAAGCGGGGCAGGGTGGAGACAATGCCTATGTCAAGCCAAGGTAGAAGCCTGAGATTAGACAAGGTAGAATCTACTGTACATGGAGATTCTACCATGCTTATATAGGCTTCTAATGAATTAAAGTGATTGCGGTCAATCGCGATCAGTTCCTACACCGTAGCATTAAGGAGCATTAATGCTGATGCTCCTGGACTCCTCTGTGTTGGTTTCCGTGGCGTCGGTGGACCTAGGAGACCCGAAGTTCGGGTTTCCTAGTCCTAAGTGTCATTGTATCCAGTGGTTCAAACCCTGATTGGGTTTGCAACCACTCCTGTACTTGTTAGCCCTTGGTGCCTCCGGGGACTAGGATCTGCCTGTACGGGTTCCTAGTCCCTAACGTCTTCTGTATCCTGTAGCGCAGACTCCCCGAGTCTGCGGCTTTAGAATCTGAGGCCGGGTTTCAACCGTGAGAAGGTCACGTGGTGGCATTGAAACGGTGCACTTCTTATATGACTAGGAATAGCTAATTGATAGGTATTGCGAACAAACACCCAAAACAACCAACCACAACCAATCTACCTCCAAAGATCTAAGTGCTTCTCTTTGTGAGTTCGGGTCCGGGCCATAGTATGCGACCAGCGGGTTTGAACAAACACAAGTTTGATTTATAGGCTTCCAACAACACACTCTACAATGTACTAGCAATATGCAACCGCCAGCAACAACACTGCTAGGAACCTAGGGATGGTCCGGGGGTGTGTTTATATGGGGTGGATACAAGATGGCTGGACCGCTAGGTCGAGAACACCAGGGCAGAGTATGTAGGTTTGTGAAAATCCTCACTAAGGGCAGCCCCAAAGACTACTGAGGCTAACAACAAAGGGACTTCAATCCTCAGACGGCAAGACTCTCCTTGACCGCTGACCTATTCCTTAACCAAGAACGGGAACCTTTCCGCTTTTATCGGCACTAGTTCACTACAAGCGTCCAGCTAGCGACCCAACACACTACGACAGAGCTTCCGTCTATATCGGGGTGAAGGCGAAGTAACTGACAAATTATAGCCAAACTAGAGGTGGGGGCACCTAGTCCGTCTTCTTCTTAGTGGGCTCAAGTCAACACACAAATCACCTAGCAAGCGATCCAACACACTATGACAGAGCTTCCGTCGTGTCGGGGTGAAGGCAAAGTCACTAGCGCAAGCTGCAGTTGGGTCTCGAAGAGAACACCCTTGTTTTATATGTGGAGGTCTAGGACCAACAACACAAAATCCTCAACTTAGTCACTCAATGTTTCCAGAGTCCACAGTTTACTGTTTCCAATATAAAGACTACTACAAGTGAAGTTCGGTATCAACCTCCACTAGCAGCCTGAGTCCACTAGCACCAGCTTCATCCAAAGTCTGGGGCGTAATGTTCTTAGACCCTAGTCTGTCCTGTGCTCCCTTTTATACTACTAGGTGTGAGTTACATGTGAAAGTGAGCTGAATAATACAATAAGCAATATTAGATGATAAGAAATACGGTCAGCCAATGAGACGACTGCCGTTTGGTTTTGGGACTGGTTTGGTATATGCCAGGTCAGCCTCGCTGACCGGCTAGTGTTCAACTGTGGGTATATCAATGGATCCTCAGCCCTCCGTCTATGCTGAGTACCCCTTCTGGATCAACCGGCGAGGTAGCCGGTGATCTAGGTCATCTCTACTCTGTCAGAGTGTCGATCTATTACATCTAGGTGACGCAGTGTTGCGACCGACATCAAATGGTCATAGCTCGTTGGTCAGAACATCGATCCACCCTCCGGTCATCGGTACAGGCTGTATGATTGTCCCTAGCTCCGTTCCAATAGCCGACTGGCTATTCCCCTTCGCCCTAGCTGCCCAGATCGGGCACTAGCTGCGTGCTGCCTCATCTCGTATGTCGTGGTATGTCTTTGTCAAAGCCCTAGCCGGTCGCTAGTAGGGTTATTCCGCCTAGCGCCGTCTAGTCACTTATCTAGAGATTAGATAGTACCACTGGTTACCGCACCGAGCTTCCTAGCTCAAGGCGTAGCTCCCTAGCTGTACTTCCATCGTAGATATCCGTCTGCTAGACCTTTGCTAGCCCCATCCCAAGTCATCTCTAGACTACTAGAGTCTCCTAGGTCATGTCTCATGAATGTATAGGCAGTGGTTTAATCCCTGGTTGTTGTACACTCAGCTAGCAGCTAGCGCGTCACACTAGTGCAGCCTCGTGCTACAGTCAGCAGTTAGGGCTCGCTCTGACTCTCCTTTATATCACCTAACAAGTGGTCTGCGTACTAGCTGGTATGCTAGTAACAACAGAAGTGCTAGTTGCTTCCCGTCGTATAAATACTGGTCATAGGAAATGACAAAATTAGCCCTAGATGCTGCGCATTTATGTTACGCCGTTTCAGCGTCATGAGAGTCCCGTGCCGCTAAGACGCGTCTGTATCCATACGGACACATCACGCGAAAAAGTAGAACCCGGGTGATTCATGACAATAGGATTCCAGGCATGACAGTCCTTCTCACAATATTTTTCTCGCTGTTGAACCATTTTACTTTATTTTCACCACCACATCAACCTAATGGAAGTGATTTAACTTTCCGCATTCATGCTGGACCGATTAAACATTGATCTTTCATCTGTGATTAAACAGTGTTATGGAGTCAATGTTTACTGATTTATAGGTCCAGTCAATGCTTCTCTGCCCTCAGGCCGGAGTATGATCTTATGCTCCAAAATGATGAATTTTTGAAGGATTTACCTGGTCATTAATCCAGATTTATTGGTCCAGAGGATTTAACTGGTTCAAAGGATTTAACCAATTCAAAGGCTGTTTAAACTCCATCTTGTAAATTGAACTTGACTCAATTTATGAGGGGAAAGTCCAAGTTGAAGTGCCAAAATCTTTGATCATGTTGTGGTTCTCGATAGCATTCTGTATATTGCCGTGATGGTGTATTGGTTGCAGTTTCTAGAATTACATGTGTCGATGCCAGTTTGAACCCCGTTCTTACATGCTTTTTGATACCATTCCACTTGCGCCGGATTAATTGATTAATCAATCCCGGATTTTAATCCAGGATTACTGCCTCAACAGTGATTGTTTAAACAAAACTCCTAGGGTTACTGTACAGTAAGCTGTAATGATCTGTTTACGGCTTTACAGCTTTGTCTCACTGGTGCCTCAAAGATGAGAGGAATTTTCTACAAATGAGACTGGCAAGGCTGCCGATGGCATCCCATTGATTAAGTTCCTAGTCATTGACCCAAGGAGCAAGATTCGGCACATCCAGGAGGCATTGGCTCACGAAGAGTCCATCACAGAATATTCCGAAATGTTCAACTTGCATGATAGATGTGGTTGTCCTCGTTGAATTGAGATCTTTAGGATGACAGTAGCAATGAGGAGGTCAAAGAGACCCATGCACTTCTGAGATTGTGCTTGGGTACTAAAGGTAGAGAGTCAGATGACACAGTAATGGGTTAGTTGTACAGATATAAAGTTATATTTTGTCATATAGTATCATTTATGTGGAGCCATGTGAAGGAATTATGACTCACAGTCAGAGAAAAAAGATGCTGCAGAGTCAATTTAAGCCATTGGATAATCACACCTCCCAGTCTGGTGTTGCAGAGATTGGACAGATCAGGAATAGTGGTTCTAACCCGACAATAAATAGAGAGGTAGTGTCAGCAATGGCCTCTGGGTCAGCTAAACAGCGAGTAACCTGATGAGCCCCAACCAGGATAAACCTGATAGACACTAGTAGCTCGTGTGTTCTCCGAGCAGTAAGACTAACTATACAGTGTCCTCCCTAGGAGACCATATGTTGTAGGTCAGGATGTGAGGCAGAACTCGGAACGAGTCGAAGAGGGTATGATATCCACTCAGGTATAGAACCCAGGGTCTGGATGCAACCCACAATACGATGGATAGGAAGCAGAGCAGGGTGGAGACAATGCCTATGTCAAGCTTATATAGGTTTCAAATAAATTAAAGGTGATCACAGTCCATCGCGATCAGTCCCTGTACCACAGCATTAAGGAGTGTTAATGCTGATGCTCCTGGACTCCTCTGTGTATGTCTCCATAGTGTCTGAGGACTAGGGGACCCGATATTCAGGTTTCATAGTCCTTAACATTGTTGTATCCAGTGGTTCAAACCAATCAGGTCAGTGGTTGAAACCCCGATCTGTGTGCAACCATTCATGCACTTCATGTACATCTCTGTGTCAGCTGTTATGTGTCAGGGGACTAGGATCCATCTGTACGGGCTCCCTAGTCCCTAATGTCTTCTGTATCCTGTGGCGCAGACCCTGGTGGGTCTGCAGCTTTTAGAATCCACGATCAGGTTTCAACTGTGAGAAGGTCACATGGTAGCATCATGGGAGTCCTGTGCTGCTCCTGTATTGTCTTAGTCCTTTGTTCAATTCTCTTTTCAAAGCCTCCTACCCACAGACACTCTCGAGCACATGCAAAGCTTTGACTATGACACCTTGAGATATTTTCTGATAGGTTACAAGCGCTCGCCGGCGCTTCGCGCCGGCTCCCACTTCTGCCGGAATGATAGATTAAAATCGGAGTTTAAAAAGCTTCAGACGGACGGACAGGCTTAATTTTATAAATAGGGAGATGGACCCCGTTCCCTAGCCTGAATACAAGTTATGAGAGTTGCTTGTTGTCAGTCTGCCTGTGGAATATCACCATCCACTCCCTACCTTCTCCTCTGCCTTCATCCACCCTGCCTTATCCCAATAATCTCTCTCAACTAGACCCCACTATCACTATGTGTTTCTCCACTGGTGCTGTTCACCCCATCGAGGCTACGGACTAGATCATGCCTGATAACTGGGCTAAGGCCTCATGCACCCTCAAGATGTTCTTCATAGGTGTACATACACCTTGGGTTCCAAAGGATAAATCTAGTTTGGAAGGGAAGGTTGATGACGAGTCAAACAAACATGAGGTGATGTGGCTCCTCTACCCCAAGCTCGCCCCCATGTACCAGTATCTTGGCAATAATGTCACCTTGGCCCAGGACCTCTGGACCAAGTGTGTTGATGCCTTCAAGGTGTCCAACATGACATCTCACATCAATGCTCGACGTGACTTCGTCTACACCATCCATGATCCTTCCAAATCTATTGACCTCTATATACATCTCAGCCATTGAGGACACAGTCACATGTCTTGATCGTCTCGGCATGAAGCCCACCGACTCCGAAATTGTGGACACCCTCCTTATGAACCTCAATAAGTCCCTCAGCTCCACTCGCACCACCATCCTCACCTCCAAGAAAGAGCCAATCCTCACTGCGATCAAATCCCAGATTTGCAATGCCCAACCCTTCATCCCTCTCTAAGTCATCAAGAACAAGAATGATGATGATGATGACACCCTCCTCCCTGCTTCGGCTCACGCTGCTCACACTCATGGCCGAGCACCTCACTCTCATGCAACTTGAGCTACTGGGACCGGTGGGAGCAGAAATTCCACTGGTGCTCTGCCACTTCCAATGACCAGTGTCACCACTGCAGTGTCACTGGACACATTGCTGACCTAGTCTCTTGCAGACAGATATTTCAATATACCCTGATCTTGTACCTCAATGTATTGAGGTCTGTGACTGGGTGGTGGTGTCTGATCGGGGTAGGGTCCTGTTACGTAGTCTGCACAGCTGCGTGTACGGTTTTCCATGTTTTGTGTATATAGTAATAATATTATAACTAGATTTTTGTGTAGATACATTCGTGGAGGTGCTCTGAATGTCTCTATGTGCTCAAAATTTTGAATTTGCTGTGGAACGGGGTGGTAGAAGTGCTCCAAGATCCCATGTGACTGCGCACTCTGTTGAAGTAGCGAGCCTTGAACAGTGCCATAAAATGCTGAATAAATTTCAGAAGGTTTCAAACAGCAATCAAGTCATTTTGGATGGTTGAAATGGGAAGAAAAGATTCATAGCGGTTCTGTGGGTGGAGGTTCCAGGGTGCGGTGGCTGTGTACATTATGTAACAAGTGCTTACCCCGCACTTAGCAACAGACTATCACTGACCACTACATCCATGACATGCCACATGATGTCAAGGATTGGGTTGTTACTGGTCCTCCTGGCAAAGCCGGTTGTGCAGTGCCGTTTTGCCTCCGATTTGTATGGTGATGAGTCCACTGGTGCTCATGTTGCATTTGGTGAAGCTTCCTTCAACTCCGACAGCAAGGTTGAGTATTTGGGTTATCACAGCATGTTGGCCTAAGGGCTTTCACCTGCTTCAGTGTGTTCTGGGACCAACCTCAGCAGGGCTGTGGAGGCATTCAGCTTGTTCTCGTTGGTACTGCCACTTCCGCGCGATTGTTCTTCAGCCATTTCTGTTCCTCCATCGGCTATGTCTCGGTCTTTGCAAAGGTGGAAGTGTCAGGATGTGATTGTTCACATCAGTCCGAGTACATCATAGGTATCACTTCTTTGATATGATGTATCACAGGGGGAAAACCTTAGGGCACTTGCCATAATGGCATGCATGCGGCATCCGATATGCACTTGCATGGCATGTGTGTGGGGCATCCGTCAGACATGTGGCAGCTAACTTCCCATCTACCTGTCAAAGTGTGTGATTTGTGCACACCAAACCCCATACTATGGAACCAGTGACCGTTTATCTGTATTGGTGTTCTGCTGTAGTTTTACGAAAGCGCAAATCCAATGTGACGGCACATGAATTGTAGGGCTGCACGCCGTGCCCGTCACGGGCACGGCCGTCGTTTCGACGGGGACCTGAACGGGAACGGTCCGTCACGCGACGGCCGTCATTTTGCCTGTTTAAACTCACAAGTAAGTTCATAAGCTGTGTCCTAAATTGTATATTGGGCTTACTTTTGGGCAGAACATGCTTCACAAAAGGCATATTCAACCGTTTATAGCGTGTTTTCAGGACCCGTCGACCCGTCGACGGCCGTTTTTCGACGGGAACGGCCGTCAAAAATGCAGCGAAAGAGCCCACGGAACGGGACGGTATGCCCGTCGCCGGACCCCGTAGAACCGGCGCGACGGGCACGGCGTGCAGCCCTAATGAATTGGCAGTACAATAGCGTGAGTCTCATATTCATTGAACCACTGAATGTCGTATATTAACGGAGAACATCGAGTACAAAATGCAGAAATACTCACTTTGCGTGTGCCCCGAGTGAACTTCTTCCACCAGTTGTGTGGATTGAAGGAATGTTCTTCTTCAGCATTGGATCCGTCAATTCTGGGTCAGTTCTCGGTTATCGACTCTTATCGGCATTTTCGGCTGTGTTCCGTGCTTGCGATTCTACGCATTCGTATCTTTACGCCACGCTGACAAGGTGCAAGCAGCCAACCATCTTTTGCCCGACGGAATGGAACAGAAGTCTATGCTGATCGAGCGCTAACAAAACAAACAGGCGCCAGTGGCAGGACGGAACTGGCTGCGTATATTTTTTGTCTGAATCCCCGTCGTCATTCGATCTGGGTCATCCGTTTTCTTCTAACATGTTGGTCCGCCCGCGCGCTGTTCGCCAATATACTCGCCCGCTCGCCCGCGGACGTGATCATATAGTGCTTCGTCTGGCCGCTCTTGCACTTAGTCCTTGATGCCACCGACGATCATCTGCTCTGAAGGAAGCACCACCATGTTTTCCCGGCAGAGTCGGACATATTTCCGCTAGAGCGCTAACCGGTCTCTGGTAATAGAACACATGTTTATTTCACAGCTGGTTTAGATGGAGTTCGATAAGCGCGCCCTCACGCCTTTTGAAACGGGTGCACCTAGGCGTCAGTGCCGCCACCGCCCAATACCCGCTCTGGAGCGCCAACGCCATATTTACCCTGCGGACTCCGACATGCATCCACTGGAGCGCTAACTGAGAAAACAGGCGTCGGTCGTCTCCCAAGCCGGGCCCCCCCTTTTGAGTGCAGGAATGAACCTTGGCGTTGCAGGGTGCACAGTCAACAGTCGATGAAGCGGGCACGTTCGAATCTAAATGTCGTATCCTAAATTCATATCTGACAGTTGGTCCTGGATTTATTCATTGCGAGTCTAGGCCGCAACTTCGTCTTCTGTTTAAACTTACATCAGAACGTCTTCCAGCTTTCGAGTGTTCAGAATAAAACTTCCGTTCTCAGCGCAAAATCAATGCGTTGAGTTCTCTGTGGAACATGCCTTCTGCCCGTATTGACGCCCGACTCTGCCTTCTTCTCAAATGAGCCGTTCCTAAAAAAAGCTCGAGCTATAAAAGCCGCGAGTTATAACCCCAATACATCATTGTCATCTTCCCACTTCAAAGATGAAGTACGTCGTATCTGCGTTGTTTGTCTCTTGGGCATTTGGTTTAGCCAGTGCATTCAATATTCAGGAGCCTGGAGCGAATGTGGTAATTCAACAATTTTGTTGCGAAATTCTGTTAACTCATATTCAGAAACGTTCCGATGACACCTGCGGGAATCCGACAAGTGGCGTGCCTTTCTATAGGCTGTATAACGCGGCGGGCGTCGATCATTTCTACACCACCGATGTGACCGAGCTCATCGTAGCTTGCAACGTAAATCCACCGCAGGAGGTGGCTGCCGTTGTTTTCCTCTTCCAGGAAGAATCAACCGTCCCCTTTTATCGCCTCCGTAACGTCCCCAAAAGCGACAATTTCTACACGACTTCGACGACGGAGAGGGACAACGCTATACAGAATGGTTATGTCCTCTTTGCTCCCAATCCGGTGACCTACATCTATCCGACTCAGATCTGCGGAAGCATCCCTTTCTATCGCCTGTTCAACGCGGCCAAAGTGGACAATTTTTATACTACCTCGGAAGCGGAGAGACTCCAATTTATTACGGGCGAGGGATACGTTGATAGCGGGATTGCGGGATATGTTATGCCTTTGTCGGGCACTCAGTGCGGCGCTTGATTAGGTGTGTTGATTATCATCCATGGCATTCTATGGTCAATAATGCTGGATCATTACAGTTTTTTTTTACGGGTCATCTTGAAACATTTTTGGTCGTATATCCTTGGTTCCCAATCTTGCGAATATCTCTCCCTTGTTATGAATTCATTTGGTTTAACTGCTCCTTTGATTCGATGCAACCTGAGTTGTGCCTTTCATCTCCCGAACTTGGGATATATGGCCAAATCCCATTTCCCCCCCACACTTTGCCTACTAGTCTTTAAATTTTTATTCCGTCCTTCAAAAAGAAATTGGAGTATGCCGACTTCTTTCCGTACCGATTCGATGTCTGGACTAGATGCCGAAAGTGACGTGCTCGGACGTGCATACGGCAAACGTTCCAATTTATTTAGCCCAGCCAAGTGCGCATTTACTCTGGATTCCGCTGTCGTAGGAGGTGCATTCAATGATTCTCTGGAGTGCGCGAACGGCAGAGAGGTAAGATTTTCCAATCAGAGTTATTTTTTCTTCTTCTTTTTTTTTGGAGCATTTAGGGGTGCTCAATTCTTAACTCGCCCGTCCCGTCTCGTCGAATAATCAATTAATATTTGCTCAGAACAAACAAACTTCAAACTCCGCCACGTTGCAAGGCAACCTCTCGCTGTTTCCTACCTCCAACATGCTGCTCGAGCCGTGAATATGATCAATAAATTCCCATATAAGTTCCTGGGCCAAAGATCTGCCCAGAGAAAATTACATGACATTTGTTAACAAGCCGAAAACGTCGGGAAGACAAATGGAGTGCAACTCGATGAGATATTTTTTTCTTTGCCCGCGATGGATCCCATACCGTCTATAACACATTTTAGCTCTGTGGCGCTACTCAAATTTGGTGAATGTGGGGCAGAGGGCCGGTCAGTGGGCCGCCGGAAATGCTCAGGCTTAGCGGAGTTTGAAATTTGTTTGTTCCGAGCCAATATTAATTAATTATTCGACGGGACGGGACGGGCGAGTTTAGAATTGAGCACCCCTATTATTTGCACATTGTTCAATCGAGTGTGGGACCCCAGCCCGTAAAATAAAATTTATCCTATTCCATTTTTGTCAGTCTTGGGCTGTATCACTTCACTTCACTCTCTTTATAAGATTAGGCTCTGGTGTCATATATGGAACTGATCCAGGCCCAATCCGGCCTGAGTGTTTCCCAGGCCCCTATTGAAGTTGATTTTTTGCCTTCCTACGCATCCCTTGCACTTCATATATTGAGGAGAGATCCATACGAGATCCATGGGGCTCTGTTGCGCCGCAGGCCCGGAAATTTTATTGAAATTGTCGTCATAACTGTATAAAATGTGGCAAAAGAAATTCACTCTCAGCAATGAAGATGGCCTGGATAATTACAACAAAAATAAGGTAGCATTATACGAAGCTCGGAGACATCCAAATTACTCCACAGGTAAAAAAATATGTGCTGCTGACAAGAGGTGAGCGGCAATCAAATTTCAGACACTAACCTACTTTTGGACCAAAATCGTTTACACTGAGTTCCTGTCTGACCTTACCACAAAATGAATGATACCAAGTTCAAGCCTAAAAGGATACACATCTTATGAGGCCAAACATCACTTATTGTCGGTAAATTTCGAGCCGCCAGCGGACTGCCGATCTCAAACCAAAAATCGCGATCAATTTCTGACCAGATTTGGCAGGCAATCAAAAACACGATTCTGCCTTCCAGGCAATTCCCTGCTCAAAATTGACTCTATAGGTTGATAGATAGTACCCGAAAATGAGGGGGGTTGGGGGGGTCCCAGGCCAAAATATTTAAAATTGAGGCCGCTAGAGAGATGCCGGAAACTCGTGAGAAAATAATCTTTCACCCTTGCGATCACCCTTCTGGGGTATATGAGACCTTCGGATGGACAAAATCTGGCTCAGATAGGCCTAAATTTACATAAAAGAGGTTGGTGTATTTTATAAGATTTTCGCTCACCTCTTGGCTGCTGAGAGCTGAACAATGTGTACAATGTATGGAGTCCAATATAAAATATCTGTGTACTTCCCATTGGTTCCAATCACGCTTGTTGGTCATTCTCTGGTAGAAATACTCGAATACGCAACAGGAAAGCATATCATCATGCAAATGGTATAAACCATAGCCCAGGATGCCTGACAAATAAATCTATGAAACATCAAATTTAGCTCCGGAACAGTGAGGAGGTAGGGGGTATCTAAGAAAACACACCCTAGGTGGCACCGCAGGCCACAAAAAAAAACTGTGGATCACCTGGAATGGTGGGAGATTACTAAGGGAAATATACTTTCGCAAAAAAAAAAAAAAGAAAGAAAGGTGAGCAGCGGGATTGAACCCATGCGTGCTCAAAACGTAGCAAATCAAAAGCAACACTTTAACCACTACACCATTGCAGACTTGTGGAGAGACTGTCAAACAGCTACTACCACCCGCCCAGGGACTTTTTGAATATTTTTGAATACAAAATTTTAGTTCCACATATGACACCAGAGCCTAAGATTACGACTGTCTGTCTGAAGCCATTTCGAACTCCGCCCATCTATTAACCGGCGCTTATCGATTGCGCGCCAATCAATGCTAATTCGGGCGCTCATCTCTCAGCTGAAGTGGTGGGCCGCGAAGCGGCCCACCGCGCTCTTGTACCCACTAAAACCCCCTCGTATGTCCAGTCATCCAGCAGTGAGTTTCATTCATAAATAGCCCACTCCACGTCTTCAAGACCAAGAAAAATATAGAAGGGTGGATACGGCGAAAAAAAATATCTAGTGTTTGGGGATGAAGCAAATTTATCAGTATTCCGATGGACTGTCGAAGACCATTTAACAGCCATATATTCTCTTAGCTTCGATTTTCCACCGAGCGCCTGCCTAAGTCGGAACATGAACCGCGGAGACAGCCGATGGGGTGAAATAGGACGAAAATCAAGACGTCGGTCTCGGTGAGAAACGAGAAAGGAGCCTCGTTCAGGCGGGACAATTAATCATTGCTTTAAAGGCATTGACAACAAGGTAGTCGAGCGCTTCTCTGGCGGTGGCAAAAAGGGCTGAAAATCCTGGCCATGCATTACTCAAGGGGAATCGAAGCCCCCCGGCGGGTCCATAACGTACTCAAGCCTTAAAATGGCAACGACCCAGGTTACCGCTACCCCATGAATGCTGTAGCAGTACATTGTCGTCGGTGGGTCATCACTCTGAAAGCACATCCCAGACGCGAGCAAAAAAAAGTGCATATAAAGAGACGAAGAGAAGCGACAACGCGATACAAAGAACGGCCCACCCCACATCGCAGTCTTCCACGCCCTCCTGACTTCCTTCCAAGCGCGTTCGCGAGTTTCCCTTGGTCCGCAACGCAGCGGGTACAGGCATCGGGGTCGTCCTGCTTAAACACGGAAGCGAAGCTTTCTATACCGTCCGTCTAGGCAGGCACAACCAAGATCACTCGCACTGCGGAGGCGTAAGTCGGGATCGGATGAAGTCGCACGAAAAACCGACCACACGTACCTTTTGAACATATGCGCCCTTGCGCCGTGCCCGCCGTTGTCCTCCGCCTCCTCGGTGTTGGTGTTCGCGATCCCTCTCGCTCTCCATCCCCTCCCGCCGCTCCTCGACCTCGACCGCGCGTGCTGCCTTCGTCATTGCTCACCCGGGCTTCCATTCCCTCGCACCCTTTCCCTCCCTACGTACGCCAATGAGCTGCACCTCCGCCGGACGAATCCATCCTTCTCATCCTCCCGACCTCTTGCGGCTGCGTGGGATGTGTTCACCCCCAGTGCGTCGACGCTCGAGGAGCGCTCTCTATTCGATCACGGCCGCGCGGAATCGTCGATCGGTGGTCGGCCATCGAAGAATGGGGGAAGAAGGGGGGAGATTCCGCTCTCATCTCTCTCAGCGTTCCCGGGCAGGATATGACACGGGATGGAGAGAAGAAGAGGTGGGGGTGCTGCCAGTGCAAGCCGATGGCAGCGAGGTGCGCGAGGGTGAGGAAGAACGTGGAGCGAGGTGGAACGGAGAAGCGCGGAGGACTTGATGCACAGAGAGGCAGAAGGAGTACAGAGACGGGGACGTGTGCGAGGCCGTGGTGGACGCCACAGACACAGTGCGCAAGACAAGCGGCGCACGCCGAGCGGCCAGGCGGACGGGCGCAATGTGCGTGGTGCGGATCCGATGGACCAAGACGCAATCGCGCAAGTGCGCGGTGGGCAGAGCGGCACCGACAAACGGCGCGAAGTGCGAGCCACGGGGAACGAGGCCTATGTCGAGGCGAGCGCGGGAGATTCGATGCAGCAGACCAAAACTCGGACGCAGGCGCTCCGGATGAAGGGGACGCAAAGAGCTGCGCGTGCGGACCACGCATCGGCTGCCGATTCGTGTGGACGGTGCGCGCAGGCGCGGGGTCAAAGTCTAGAGGAAGAACACGGTGTGTGGAGCAGCAAGTCGAGGGCGTGCCCACGCGCACCCTCATGTGTGCGCGGGCGTAAAAGCGGTGATACGACAGGGTAGAGGACAGGAAGAGCAATCCGAATGACGGACCGAGCCAGAGATTCAGAGTTGGGCGTAGCACGCGCGGCACCTGCGGGGCCTACAAATGTAGCCTCGTGCGCGGGCGACAAAACGCAAAATAACACACCTCCGCGACAGCTCTCCCCGCGCGTCACCCCATCCCAGCTGTCGAGCAAACTGAATCGATCCAGCGCGCAGAGTACACAAGAGCCGCAACGTGAATGGCCAGAAGTGCGCCCGAAAAGAGGTCGATATCTCGGAATTTGCCCGCACAAGCGCGGCGACAGGAACTTCCCGGATCAATATTCGATCAAATGTTGCACAGGCCGTAAAACAAAGAAAACAAAAAAAAACCCAGAAGACTGCAATTGCATTACAGCTCTTTTCAAAGGGCCGTCGTTAGCGCAATCGGTAAAATGCAGAGATCCGTACATTTCGCCCCATGCACGTGATTCCCAAAGGGGAAATCGGCGTGTCATATTTGTTCTGCTTCCCAATGAAGCAGCTTGCGGACGAGCCGCTCGTTTCTATACCACTGGTTCAACTGCAGCTGAGCCATTGTCCAGTCGGTGGCATTTGTCTCACCCGACGACTTGGTGGCACATCTCCATTTTTGATCCGCTAACATGGATGTACTTGAGAGACCACTGAAATATATTGAATTCAGATAGGTATCTACTGTCCCGGACGACTTCCGGGGTAGAAAGGGTAGTAAAAATTTGGATAATACTGGTAAGGGGGATATGCAACCGGATAGGTGCCTGGCACCGCAGGGTCCACAACAGGACGCAAACGTTGCGGCGGGTTTCGGAGGCGGAGGCGCTGGGTTCGGAGGCGGGTGACCATGACTTCATTCTTGCGGGTGATTTCTACGTCATATTTCACGCAGAGGGCCCGAAGCTGATTGGCATTCAGCGATGAAAGGATGTCCACTGTGTCGTCGTCCAATTTGGCAAGATCAAAGGTATCAATATCAAATGTTAGTCGGGGATGAGAGGCGGTCGCGTCGCGATTCGAGGCTGGTGCTAGAGGGCCTGCGACTTCCGGAAGCAGTGCATGAGCCCGAGGACGATAATACAATGTTTCTTTTGCGGGGAGACTGGTTGGGGGATCAACCGGAATTTCCGAGGCAACAGGTTCATCGCTTGATGGACCCCGTGCATCCAGTCGCGCCTTTTTACCCGACGCCTCGTTCCCACCGTACGGACCGTAGTCCTTACGCTTCTTGTTCTTGACTGGGTTCCCCATAACGGCCTTGGTTATACCCCACTGCGAGCCCTGGTTCGACTCAATTTTCTCTTTTTTTGACGGTAAGATTGCTTGTGAAGGGTGGCAGCTGAGCCGAAAGAATATCGAGAATGTGGGAAGCCTCGCGCATGGATTCGCGGACATCTTCAGCAGATTCTACGGGGGGATCAAGGCGAAAGCGAAGCGCCAAGGACTGGAGGCGTTCCGTAAGGTCCTCGACAACCAGGTCCGAATGATGACCGACGCCCGAGCCGTCTCCGTCGTCTGGCTCGCTCGAGTCGGCATCTGAGATGTCGAGAGCATCGGGGGGGGTCGTCTTGGTCGGTTGAATTAAGAGCCGCCACTGGGATTTTGACTATATCCTCGGGAAAATAATGTTGAACGGCACAGATGTGTTTACAAAAGCGGATCAGAGGGAATGAGAGGCAGGTACAATCGTACGCCTCAAGATCGACCTCGTAGGATATCTGGGGATCGGATTGAGACAGAACAATGTATTTCCCAGTTTCGAGGCCCAGTCGAATGTCGGACATGGATATTGAGCCGGCACGGCGGGTAACTTCCACCCTGTGTTTTACTTCCAAATCGGGACCCTCAAATCCCATTGCTTGACGTCGGTGGCGGGCGATGAAATGAGGAATAGCGACGTCGTAGAGGACATGGATGAGGTGATCCAGTCGACGATTCCGCTTGCCCTCCAGGAACGTTCCCTTGAGAAGATGATGCCAAGACTCGACAAGCATGTTCGTGTCCCCGAGCTCGAAAATGTGGCGATCTTTTCGAAAGACGGCGGACCATAGCTCAACTACCTTCATCCAGTAGGTGATGAGGTAGTCGACAACGCTCGCGGGAGCTATATTCTGGATTTCAGCCCAGCACTTGTCGAATTCGTCCTGATCCGTGATTCGAATCCACCGCTTCAGCCGTTCCCAGAGAAGAGGGTAATGGTGAGTGGAAAAATGTTGTTGCCACGCGTGAAGTACATGCCACCAACAAAGAAGTCGACGAGACTTCGGGAAGCGATGCTTGATAGCATTGAGCTGACCGTTATCATAGTCAGACATGAATAGGGAGGGGGATATGCCGGGATTTTGGGTAAGAATTGTAGCGAGGAAGTGATCAATCGTAACCTCTTTGGCGTTCGAGGATATCATCCAGCCAGCCGGCATTCCTGGGACATCATTCAGTCAGATAGAAGAGGGATTTAAGTAAGGAAACTGACCGTGTCCCCACTGGTCGCGAACCATGAGAGTAAAAAGCGTCATACCCTCGTAATGTGTTGTATTATGAGTGCCGTCGATCCCAGCGAATTTTGAACCGAATTTCTGCCAGCACTCCCGTTGATACTTCGTCTGTATGATTAGAACGAAGCTATCATCCTCGAGATCTGATCCAGTGGGTGGCGGCTGGTCGCTACGCTTCAGGATAACGAAATGGCCTTCAGCCTCCAACTTCTTGACCCACTCAAGCACCGAAGCGCCGTCTTGTGACGCGAGACGAATTGCTTCCTCCTCGATCATCTTCTGGATTCGGCGTACGTCCGCCCGGGTGGCAAAGTGGCGTCGGTGGGCTTTGCTGGAGCGCGTATCGTCGAGATTATTCTCATGATACATGTTCTTGGTGATGAGTTCGAGCTAAAAACTTGTGTTAACGCACCGCAGAAGCTATGAAATAGGATAATTCTTACCACTTTCTTCGGCTCCACACCGAGACGCAGATAATTCTCAATCTCCTTACGTGTTTCGACGTCCAGACGAGTGTACTTGAGGTTATCGTCACCAATTTTGTGAGAATGATCCGAGTTATAAAGACCAAGAACCTCCGCCGTCCCGGGATACGTCTTGACTGTCAGGCGACAGCAGCAGCCGGTGCGCTTGCTGGGAATTTTGCGTGTCCAGCCTTTAGTCGGGCGGTAGTGAGATTTTCCGCCACTTCCCTGCCGTGAGCACACGTAGATGCGCTTCTCTAGCCACCCGAATCCGGGTCCTGCCTGTGGCATGCCTCTCTTCACAAACTCAATGGATTTATCGAGGCATTCTTGCTTCATCCATATTTTCATGGCAGCAAAGGAAGGCCAACGAAGCACATAGCCGTGAGCGAGATCATATTCGAAGCTCCCGACCCCATAGGGTGGCATCGGCGGGTCGGGACATGGAGCGGGCTGGAACTCTGGTCCCGGAATGTAGTCCGGAATAATGAATAAAGGCTCTGAATTAAAATCTGGTGGGCCCGGTGGCACATTCGGTGACTGTGGCGCGTTCCTCGGGTGAAAAAACGCGTCGTTCTCCTGCCAGGACGCGTTCGACGCATTGCAATCGGGACGCGAAGTGGAAGCAGTGTCGGCCGGGAGTCGGGGGCAAAAACGGGTGGCGGACATTTGGCGAGGTAGAGAACAGAGGGGAAAGGAAATAGGGGCACATATTTCTGATCCATTCTAGGCAAGTAGGAGCACAATGGGATTCTTGCAGACGAACCGAGCTGACCGTGGATGCTGTTTTGGGAACGAGAACAAATATGACACGCCGATTTCCCCTTTGGGAATCACGTGCGTAGGGCGAAATGTCAAAGACTAAAATGCACTGGGTACCGTATGCTGGTGTTTGGTTTTGATTGATCGCCGGAGTTATAACCGCATTTGGCCGGCATCGCGTTTTGCGGACTTACTTAGCACCTTGGCTCACTGGTAAAAAATGTTCCTTGGTGATAATATAGTACATTGTAAGTACCTCAGTCTGAAGGGTGTGTTCTGAGTTTCTTGGGTGTGTGTTTATCTGAAGCAGACACTTCTGAACCTGTTGAAACTGTGCCTGCTCTTGTATATCATTTATTGGGAGAATCAAGCTGGTCAATAACATCACTTACAGTGGAGCGCGACAAGAGCGCGATGCAACGAAACGAGTGCAAGACGTGGCGGCGACCAAATGCGGTTATAGCTCCGGCGATCAATCAAAACCAAACACCAGCATACGGTACCCAGTGCATTTTACCGATTGCGCTAACGACGGCCCCTTGGCTCTTTTCATAAGTATGCGGAAAACGTAAAATTTTCCACGGCTGTTGGGTCTTGTTTGTACAGAGCGCCTAAATCTTGCTGGATGTCGTCTCTCACTCGCTCCTGCCCACACCATCTGGATTTTCGGCTCAGACTCATATTGACTACTCTCCAAGTGTGCCCATAGCATCTCCGAGGGTCTGGAACCAATCTGGACCCGGCATACGGCATAAACACCCCAACCGTCGCATTCGACGCATCTGGCCCTTCCATCCGACTACCAGCCCTCAATTCGCCTTGTATCGTGCCCTAAATCCACCACAAACCAGTTGGTAGCAAACCTTTGGGGTTGCACTTGGCTGCACGGGTGTTTGTGACCACATGCCAGCAACAATGCATCCCCGAGTCATCGTGAAGTGCGGCCTGGGCCCTGCAATTTGCAGATGAACACAGTGGGGAGGAAATGGGTTTGCGTGAACCAAGAGGGTCGCTGGGAAGAGCTGGGGACTATAGTAAGCATGCCTAATGTCGCGCCGACTCGCGCATACACGAAACTGGCCAAATTGGCCTCCACGTCCCCGTACAGGCCCCCATCCCCTTTGTGTCCTTCAAAATCTAATAGAATAACCAATATGTTGCTATTCCATGCATTTTCCGTTGGAATTAAGTGCCAGTGGTTGACTTCCCATCTTCCTCTTTATAAAATTAAGCCTGTCTGTCTGTCTGAAGCTTTTTAAGCTCCGCTACTCATCTGACCTCTATTTTGATCCGAAATTATCCCTTTATTCATGTTGTTCTCATGACGTATGTCTCGGGATCTCAACCGAAGTGCTGGGGCGCGGAGCGCCCCAGCGCGCTCTTGTAAGCATTAAAATATTGCTGGGGAATATCTGAGTGCTTTGCCGAGGCAGCTGTCGGGACCCCATCAATCGGGCACCCAAAAGCAGACACGATCTAATGTGAATCTATTATAATCTGAAGGAGGGGTCCCTACCCCCCCTCTAGATTAGAGGCTTTGCGCTGAGCCACCAGAAGCCACCGGGGTGGCTCGTCAGGCATGCGGTCATGGTGGCTAAAATGACGCAGAAATCGTATTTTAGTCACCAGTGAAGCCACCGGATGACGTTGTGGCTGGCGTAGCCACCGGACAGCGCATGCCGAAATAGCCACCGGGTGGCTCCGGGTGGCTCTGCGCAAAGCCTCTATTATCATTAAACGAATAAAACCGTTTTGGGTGGTGGTGGCAACTTTCCGCACTCCTCCCGAGCTACCCAGTGGCCGATTGACTTCAAGAAAAATTGAGAAGACTCCCATTTCCTGCCGGAGTTCATTCCGGCCCTTGTTCAAAGACGAACACAACCTTGATTTTTTTATTCTTTCTCATGGAAATTCGGCGCGTTGTCCGCCAACTTGAATATTTCACAATTTGATGGCATCACTGGCACCTTCAAGCAAGCTCAAGTATATTTTAATCCTTATGGGAAGTCACCCAGTATCCAGTGAAAGCGTAAAATAATGGGAGATCGCAATTTGTTAGGGGCTATGTAAACAAGACCCAACAGCCATGGAAAATTTTACGTTTTCTGCATACTTATTTCTTATAATTTACGATCTTATCACACCACCCCACCTCTTTGATCGCCGGATGATCGGCACAGCCACGTCCCCTTTAGGGTTCCAGCCCCCTTGAGCGGGAGCGGCCTTGGCGCGTTACCGACTCCCACTGTGGGGACCGGCACCGCCCTTGATCGGAGCGGCAGCTTTGTCCTGGCTTGGTTGGCAGGGGTGCTCGGTCCCAGTTTTGCAAACCCTAAGGCTTTTCACCTTGTCACTTTTGCCTCTTGAGCCAAAGTGAAACTCATAATGAAATTAGCATTAGAATACTGTACCATTTAATTCAATTCGTATGTCACAGGTCACAGGCCTCAAAATTTACGAAATTTTTCGTACGGGTCACAGGTCACCCAGCCATGTACGAATTCTGAAAATGAGTCACGAAATCGCCGTAGAATGGCTGAAAATTTGAATTTTTCGCCTCCGCGCGCGCCGCAACAGGTAACGACGCCACGGTATTCACGCTGCCAATTCTGACCAATCTGAAGGTGAAGCAACAATGGAAGTACAACTCTCCTAGCTATGTAATGCCGGCAAATTGATCCCCGGGACCTTAATATTGTTGCAGCTATCTTACACCGTCTACAATAGTTCTATGAGTACGGGTTAGCAGATTTATCAACTCCATCACATCCTGCACACTTTGCGGCGGATTTACGAAAAAAAAAATCGGTCACGCTCCCTCAGACAAAGTACGAATTCTGAATTTCGTAAATTTTGGTCACAGGTCACAGGGCATACGAATTGAATTAAATGGTACAGTAGTGCTATCAGAGCGGATTTTCCATTTTGTCCCATACATCAAATGGTACCGCTTTCCTGGGAATGTTGAGCAATAATTCTGGTGCAAAGGCCAAAATCAAAAATCTGGCTTGATATCTGTGTGCATGTAGCTTAGAGATATCACTTTCCCAGCGAAAGCGAACCAATTTGTCTTGAATTGAAAAAGCCTTAGGCTTTTTCCGCAATTTCAGCAAAATCAGCAACTATTAGCTGCGAAAAGAGAAATATGTCAATTGTTTTTACAGAACTGGTTCTCAGCATACTACTAGAGGCTGCATGTATCACAAACGAGTGCATAGTCAAGTCAGCAGGTCTAAAACGAAGTGAAGTACTTGAAATGTGACAAATGTCACGCCCTTGTGACGGATCGATTCGTGCAACCAAATTGGCCAGCTATGGCTGAATTTCTCGCCTTCTCTGCTCAAAAAAATAGTGAAGGGGCTGCTGGCTATCTGAAACGAATATTTGTGCTTGAAATTGCACGGTAATTTCAAAAGTCATTGATTCTGTTGAAATACTGTTTGCGACTGAGTTCTGATCATGAGAACATCGTCAAAGTCAGTAGTCATGGAGCCGCACATCAAATGGCGAGTTTTACACCCACAAACCTTGCCTTACGTTCAAATTAGAAATTTCAGATCCAGAGCCGTCATAAACACGTGTTTTCTTGTCCCGTACCAGTGAAAGTCCGAAGAAATTTATATTCTGGTGGATATTTTTGGAGGAACAGACATTTTTACACTCAAGGAATCTTTTGTCTCACGAAACCGAGTTCATGCGATGTGTGAGGGAGCGAGTATACGAGGGAACATGCAAGGTTGAGACGTGAAAGAAAACAAACAAAGATAAATACGCCGCTCCGATCAAGGGCGGTGCCGGTCCCCACCCACTGTTTTACACATGCATGTGGCCATCCAATACCAACAAATATATTTACTGACAAAGAAGATGTCTGGAATATATAGGTATTAAGCAAAGAAAACCCCTTTGAACTCCGGATTGACGCTTCACGAACATTGCGGAACACATCTCAAAAGGTAAGAATATATGAATGTATATGGTTTGAGAGGAATATATAAGGTATACCAAGGACTCAAGGTACTTGTGGAAATAAGAGATGTATAGGAATGCTAAAGAAATATGAATGTTTGTAACGTAGATTAGATGGCTGTAGGACTATATCATATATGGAAGATACAGATAAGGAGGAATGATAGATTGGCAACCATGAATTAATCCGACGAACGTCGGACAAGTCCATTATGTTTGCGTATAGCAGCAAGTAATTTTGTGACATTTGTATGCTCGGGATATCTCTGCTTGAAGGCGTCGTCGTCAAGACCGACACTGTGGAACTGTAAATTACATGATGTGCGGTGTAGAGAAGCTACTCACCTCTTGTATTCTTCAGCTCTGAGCTTGCAGTTGGAATACAAAGTCCTGTTCTTCAGGCGCATCGTCTCACCGGTATGCCATTTAGCGGGCCAATCTTTCAAGGCGGTAGTCAGGCCGTTCACCGGATCCCCATCATACCACTGTTCGATGGCCTGCTTCCACACCATGTTGCTCTTCCTGAGCTTCGGAATGATGGTGTTAGCGACAGGGATGATATTCGAGTCAGACCAGTCTGTGGCAGCACTGCCATGACCCGAACCACTTTCCGACATCGCTGTCATCTGGCCATCATGGGAACCGTCACAAGTCGCGACTGCTGGCAAGCGTTCAGAGTTGTGATTCATCACAAATTACCCAGGTCAGCAATCGTAGTCTGCCTACCTCCCGAGGACAGGGAAGATGCTGACGTCCCGAGAGCAGACAGAACAGCTGAGATGGTGTCCACGGAAGGTAAGGACACGGCAGGGGAGGCGTTTAGAGAATACCACGAATATATATTCGCAAATATGAATATTCACCAAAACCTCAAAACTGATATTCACATTCGTACAAATATTGATGGCAAATATTCGTTGCTTAGTCAGCCATATTCGCGAATATTCATGAATATGAATACTCAGCAAATACATTGAGAATTTGGGGGTTTAGCAGCCACCAATGAGTTGCTGAGAGCACTTTTATGCTATCTTGTGAGTTTAAACATTGTCAAAGACTCATACAAGCCCTTGTCTTGCATGTTCAACCATTTGATTGACCATCACACTTGCCGTGTTCAACCTGTCAAGCAGTTGTCAAAGTAAAGATGTCTCTAAAGTGGTTGGTTTGCATATGAATTACAGATCTAGTTGGTGTAAATGAAGTATGTTCTGGTTCCAGAGAGGAGATGACCCAAATTTACCATGCTTGATTGAAACTTTGGCTGTGTATTACAGCTGCAAATATTCGCGAATATCAACTTTCCTGAAAACTGATATTTGCATTCGCGTGAATAGCACAGCCACAGCCATTCGCGAACATGAGTATTTGTTATTCGCGAATGTATACTCGCGAATATTTGCGATATCTGGTATTCGTGGTATTCTCTAGAGGCGTTCGAGGCAGTCATGCCATCAAGCCTGGTCAAGATTGTATGCCCGAGTGAATTTAATTCTGCCTTTGTCGCCGCTTGCAGCAAATTATGCTCCCCCATAAAACTCTTGTCGGGCTCTGTGCAGAAAGGGTAAAGAGCATCTCCATGTCCAGATTCATAGCTCTGAAGGGAGTCCAACAGGTAGCACATGATGTATCGACCTGAAAAATTGTGTCGGTCCGGAATCATGTGAAAGATCAGGAAGGACTTACATGCTCGCCTTCGGCCCATCCTCCCCACCATCGGATGATCGTCAGCAACCAATGCTTCCCTAGTGGTTGCAAACATGAATTGGTACTGGGAACCTCCACGCCGAAGACAGTGAGTGGTGAAAAATTTATTGATTAATGCAGCAGCCGCAAACTCATTGATGAGGTCTTGGGAGGTATCATGGGTCATGGGTCTTTTGGGATGAATCATGCCGTTGGAGCTGACATATGGAAAAAGATAGTCGGTGCCCTCCAAGTCCCTCTTGAGAAGACGGCGATACAGCCGAAGCCAACGATGAATGTGGTTATAAATGTCGATCTCGGGAGTCTCCTTTTGCTCATAAATTTCATAGCTATTACCTGGGCGAACCGGTGAGTAAAATTTTGACGCAGCGAGAAGTAAAACTCACTTTGAGAGGGCCGTCATAGCCCTGTTTCTGCTGCCATCCCTTCCTATTATCAAGAAAGACATGCAGAAGCGGCAAGTAATATGGAGATGGGCCCGTTCTGTCTCCGATATCGTGCATTTGAATCTGGCAGGTCTCAAAATTTCTACGATACCATTGATCAGTTGAATAGGCATTGCAGGAATGAAAAATATACCGAGTCCAAAGAGTATATCCAGAAGACAAGAAGGCTCGCATTTGGCCATGCTTGATCATGAGCTCCAGCTCCTCTTGAGTCTTTGGTGCGTTCTCCAGCTTCTCATTCGGGCATTCCGAGCCCGACCATTGCATCATGGCTCGAATATCCTCAATAGTTGTTGCCTCGGCATGGTGTCGAGTGGCGGCAGCTCCCTTCGCACGAGCTTTATTTTGATGCACTTCATGAAGCTCTGGATCTCGGTGGCACGCGCAGGATTCCCGAGAACCTTTCCAGTCTCCTCGTCGAATGAGTATTGACCTGTATATTTCCCTCCGGAATCCGGCCTACCAGTCCTCAGTTAGTTGATTCCGATTCGGTGTTTAATGCACTCACAAATTGTCCCAGTAGTTTGCAAATGCGCCGTGAATTCCATTGGCGGTGCTCTTCCCAAAGCCTTCCTCTACACATTTCTGTGTCAGATAAAGGCTCAATGCATATACAGAGTGCTTGTTCGGTGGTCCCTGGAGGGCGGTTGCTAGGAGCTTCACGTCGATAATATCGCAGTCCGGAAGAGCACCAGGGTCCTCCTTCTCGAGCCGCATCCTCTCTGCCACAACATCCTTCACAATTGCAATCCCCCGAGCCAAATATCCCTTGTAAGCGTCCCTGGTGTTTTGCGCCTTCCCGAATTCCTCTTGAAGAGCTGTTTTCTTTTGCTTCAAGACATCCGCTGTACCGGTTGCAGCCTTCTTTCCGCCAGCTTTCTTGCCGCCTGAGCGCGTCTTGGGCGCCATCGCAGCTTTGGGCATGAGGAGCGTAGATGGAAATGGAAAATGTATGATTAGGGGTTAGGCGGGCGACAAGACAACTGATTGGAGAACATAATAAAGAGATTAAAGATTGTACGCTATTCCGAATACACTATCCATATCTACTTGTAATTATAATCCAATGTGAGGTCAATGATGTTTACTTTCGAGCTTCCTTCCTCTTCGCTGTCGCTGAGCTCGATCAAACCCAGCCACCTCGGCAGCGGCGCAGCTGGAAAAACGGGACTATCAAGAATACCGAAGACATCTACCGGAGCCTCTGCTGCGGCTGAAGCGGGGGCAGGTATCTGTTCATGGAGTGAGTATAAAGCACCCGCTTGTGTGATAATACTCACGGAAGCACCGTTGAATCGAGCTACCAGTGCTGGAAAGTAGTGCTCAAAAGCAGGCGCACAGAACCACTGAGTTGTTGTCGCCGAAGCAGGGCCTGCAGCGGACGCAGGGGCTTCCAGCTGTGATATTGTCCAGTTTGTGAGTCCAGCAACAGACAGCTTCAGTTTGTATTTCGGCGGCACAGCTGTGTCATAAGAGATGATGCCCCAAAATGCCGACAGAGGTGGCTGTTCTTCCTGTACTTGTCTGAGGACAACGTGCTCGTAGAGCTGCGTGTTGATGTCAAAAGGCTATTTGATTATTGAGTATGCGAACCAGATAGTCAATTGACGTACCAGTGTAATACGCTTCGCAAACATGCCGGGGAAGATCAAACACTTGAAGCGATCGACCATATCCACTGCCGACCATCCAAACATCCTCTTGCAGTACAGAGCAAGCTCTGGCAGGGAAGGTAGCTTGACAATCCAGCCGTCGGTAATGGGTGGAAAGAATCCCTCAGACCATGAAGTCGTAGGGCAGCTATATAGCGAGAGAGCAGTGAGATTCGGGAGGTTGTTGGGAATGGTCCTCACAAGGCTCGGTTGCTTGGATCGCAGATGTCCTTGGGAGTTAGTCTTCAGCTCCTCACGAAGCTCCTGGCGCCAGGCGACCAAGAAGTGCTGGAGGGCCGGTTGCGACATATTCTGAGCAGCTTCCAGCAGAGAATCTCCGAAGCCGCAACGGGCAAGCGCATGAGCAACGGTAGCTCCGCATTTGGCGAGCCCGACCTGTTAATGACTTGAGCTAATGCCAATGGTATTGTTTATATAGAATGTACCGTATCATAGTCCCCACCGTTAAGGACTGCGAGCAGTAATATTCCCCCATTCGTCAGTCTGATGTCAGGGTTGTTCTGCAACGCCTCCGAAGTGTAGACAGTGATTTCATCCTTGTTCTTTTTATTCAATCTGAAGACATACATGAGCAACGACAAAATAACAATGAAAGGAGATGACAGACTTTCGAAGATCCTGGGTGCACCAAATAAAGCTGTGTCCTCATCGTCGGTGAGAACGGCATCAATGAATCCATGCTTGCTGAGGTGGGCTAGTTCAGCTTCGCCTTCACCCGGCGCCTACACGTTTGACTTAACAAGAGCTCGGTTCCACAGAAAGAACTTACCATATAGAAATAAAAACCGAACAGCTCAATTAGCTCTGTAAACTCCTTCCACAAGCCAGTGGGGGTGCTGGAGGACTTTCTTATTGTGTTTAGTCGAGGGCCGATGTGGTCCATTGAAAACAAATACGGTGATTACTTGAGCGTCGCTGAGAGACGCAAGCTTGTAGAAGAGTGCTCGGAGCTCGGGGTTTCTTCCCATTTGAGCGTGGCGAGGCTTATGGACGACGGCTTGACATTGGGTCAGCCATAAGCTATTGACATGTTAGCTCAGCCTCTGTGAGCACGAAGTACGTACCTTGCATCTACTCCGACAATAATAGCCTTTGTGCTGCGGCCATTTCCGTCCCGAGCATTGAGATCTTTGAGTGAGATGACTTGGGCTGAGTGTGCAGCAATCTATTTGAGAATTAGTTCGGTACACTGGAGTGAAAGGCTTGCATACCGCCCAAAAGCCTTCAATCCCCATGGTTGTTGAGTAGGAGATATCCCCTGTCTCAGGACGCAATGATGATTTGATTGGGCTGCCCCCGCAAACATCAGGTAGAATGTGTGTGCAACGACGTGTTCTATATACACCATGCTACCCCATAATGACCGTGTCCCGTGTAAGCTTGCGGATGGGGGCAGGGTAATTATCCTTGAGATGCATGCGTGGGCGCCGCATCCCGCATAGCTTCCAACCCCATCTGAGTACCACTGGAGTGCCATTGTTGATGAGACGAGGTACGTTAGGGCGGGGCCAAGCGGGAGTCGTGCGCGAGTCCAAATGCTTGATCGCGCGGTGGGTCGCGATCGGGGTCGGGACCGTGGACGGAGGTGGGGATGGTGGGGATGGAGGGAGGGAGGAGGGTGATGGTGGACACGGCGTGAAGCCAGAGATCGGCGAGGCTGGGGATAACATGTCAGCCGGCGCCAAAGGGAGGGAGGGAGCTAGCGTACCGATGAGATATGTCAGCCCTAAACTCGGCCGTGACGAGGGCGAAGCCTTGTGTGAAGAACACAGGGGCCGCAACACACGGGGGGGTAGCAGGCGATGTATGCGCCGACAACAGTCCGAAGAGCGGTGACGTCTCCCCACCCGCCGTCATCTCAGCCACATAAGACCTGTGTGGCACAAATGAGGGTGCATCGCCGTCCCGCTGGATGACAAGGTAGGGGGAGGAGAATGCCATCGCAAAGCCTGAGGAGAGCAGCGCGATGATGAACCCCGGGAGAACGACAAGCCAGCCTGGGGCCTGCAGCGGGGGATCTGGGTGCCGGCGTGGCCTTGCCGGCAAGCGAGTAGCAGTGCGACGGCGGCAACATGCTGGCAGTGCAGAACAGCAGGTGGCATGCCTGCAGACTTCCCGACAGCGTGTGCTCTGGCGCAGGTGCACCGACGTCCTCGCGAGGGTGGATGAAGCTCGGTCGGCTGAGGGGGATGTGGAGGACGCGGGGCCGTGTGCGCACGGTGCTTTCCCTTTTGGGACAAGCCACACATACATATGTTTCCCACACCGCGTCCTTTGGCGTTGCGGCAGTACACCCGCCTAATCTCCACGCAGCAGCCCTTGCGCGGTCGAGTCGGTCGAGGGCGCGGGCGACTCCGGCGTGATGGGCACGAGCGAGAGCACTAGCAAGGACACAGGCGAGGGCAAGTTGGGGCGGATGAGTTGGGTGGGAGACGTCGAGCCGCAGACAACTTGAACGCGGGCAAGGGCGGGTTGGGCGAACCGGGCGAGGACACAGGCAAGTCCAGCCGAGTCGACCAAGTTGAGCTGCGGAAGACTCGGGTACGAGATAAGTACCAGCACTCGAGCATGATAGTCGCAGACACAAACTCGAGGAGTGCCGGAAAGTGCATGAAAGCATACAGTGAGGAACACGGGTTGGGGGGTGATGATAGTGTACTGGGAAATGGAAGTCTACAGATCATCCAGGAGACCATAACAACATTGTGAGACAGCGGTACCATGTTGGTGTCCATAAATGTGGACATCCAGATGGTCGTCGGACAAAGATTTGGTGGACAAAGGCGAGTAGTCAAGGCTCGGTGTCAGAGGGACAGGACTGGGGTACTGCTGCACACAGGAGAGGCTCAGTGGCAGAGATGGGCTTGCCTGGTGGAGACAAGACCATCAGAGTAACTCGAAAATAGCAATGAAGTTACTCACCACGGGTGAGTCCATCCACTGGTCTTGGTGAGCGATGTTGGAGAACAACAGTTGATGCCCCTCCAAGTCCACCCACAGTAGATTGGCCCGCTTTCAGTAGTGCGTGCAGCGGCCGGACGGCGGGGGCGCAGTGTGCGGGGTTGATGATAGTGTACTGGGAAATGGAAGCTTTGAGGTCCACCAGCGATCATGGAGGTCCTTTTCCCAAGCGCCTCCCTGCGCCAGTGTGAGCCAAACGGTAGCACTATGAGTTTTGTGCTCACAGACACCCCGAGTGGCACCTATCGACACAACTAGGACATGGAAAATCTACAAAGAAAATAGGTGAGCCTTCATTCACACTGAGCCATCTAGCAGCCTCCATTTGGTGGCTGTTGAGTCCCAGGTTTGAGTCTTATACAGCTACCCAAGAAGGCGTCACAAAGGCGAGTCAACGGAGCCAGCCTGAGGGAATCGCATAAATTTTGCGCTTGAGTTCGTTTGAAAGAAGTCGGACCAAATTGAGACAGCTAGCAGATGGAATAAAGAGGAGAGTTTGAGGCCATGGATTGCACTGGGTCGAAGAGAGCCAGAGGTTGGTGGCGAGTACACAAGCTACATCGGCTGGTCCAAACAATGTCACACAACGCATGAACTCGACTTGCGCGTTGGCCACTGACCTCTGCAATGAGGGGAAAAATCTGTGGGTCTGGTACCCTCCTTTTTAGAGTGTCAATGAAAGCTACACCAAAACTTGGGAGGAAAACCTTGAAAAATGAGGCCAGGGATGTGAGGTTCGGTCGTTTCCCTGCCATAAGTGCAATAAGCCCCAATAAGCACTTACGGCCGATCATTTTACTGTAAATTGATCTGGATTTACAGGATTTACAGTCCCGTGACCCAATGGCGCGCAGCGCGCGCGACGTGTTTCTGGCATCTCCTGGCCCCATTTTCGCGCTTCTGACTGTCTGACATGCCTTGGCTGCCAGTTACTGTCCACATGGCATGCATTATATTTTTTAAAATACATTATTCACTCAACTAAGGAGCTTTCAAGTTGAAGTAAGCGACAGCGTATTATTGCTTTGAAACTCAGACCGGGACAGCTCCAGGGTGAGATGGGAGGGCCAGAATGGTTTAATGTACTAAAGTAATGATTAATAACCCCAATACCTTTGCTTTCACCTTGTAATCCCACCAACACCTTCTAGTCATATTTGGGAGATCACAACTGTATATGAGGCTTTTTAAATCTCTTTCAACCAATAGTATTTAGGCTAGAGTGAGCAGGTATAAAACACTGTTATGCGAGAGGCTATGGAGAATATGGAACAAAGTGTAGTCTACAGCTGAGCAACACACACTTTTCGGCGTGTCAGGTCACACATGTGACAGGTCGCGTTGGTGAAGCACGGACTCCATGGATCCTGTTGTGAAGTGACGAATAAAGTCCATACAAAACAAGCTGTGAGGAAAAGCAGGCGGTGAGCAGGAATTGGATAAGCATGTAGATATATACGCACATGCTACACTACTGCATTTCTAGACATAAGGACGGGGAGATCCGATGCACGCAGCAGCAGGTCAGGCTGGGACGGCATGTGTACAGAGTAAAGAGAAGTCTTCTCCATGATTGTAAGCTTGCGAATGGAAAGGGAAGTGCTGATGCAACTTACGTCCGCCTCCTGCGTCGCCCACGCCGGTTTTCAGGATGAACTGAGGCACATAGCGCCAACTCCATCCAACGGGCGCAAGGGTAGCATGTAGCACGATATAGAACACATAATAATCCCCATTCGTTTCATCATACACCGCGTCGCCGGCACAATGCAGCGCGGAAAGCAATGGATGTGCACCACCTCAGTTCGACAGTCCGGGGCATGGAATCACTTCATGTGAACAATGAGTTAGATTTTTTTTTAAAGAAAAGTAGTGCGGATGACGCACCTGGAAGCATGAGAAGGCAGACCGATCCTCTACTTTCCATGTCGAACAAATTGGATATGCACAGCTGAGCTGTTGAGGATCTATGAGTATCGTCAGGAAATTTAAACAAGGAAAGGACTAATTAAAGAAGGAGATTGAAGAAAAGCATGCCTTCTGCCTTCGGACTTGGACCGTGCGGCGCAGGAGAGACTCACTTCTTCCCTCCATACGCATCTCATGCCATCTTCCTCTCGCTTGCACCCCCCCCTCCCCCTCCCCCCGCATCGGACGAGGCTGGCCCCTCAAACGCAAAACCCTGGGTCGACCCCACCACCGGCGTCGACGTTGCCGCTATCCGCCACACCGGCAATGTGCCCAACTATGCCAGGAGCGCGCAGTGCCCTGTGCAAGTGGTACATGCTGCAGGCTTAGCCTTCAGCTTAGCCGTAGTTGCTGGTATGAGAAGCCATGGGAAAAAGAGGTGGGAATGGATCCCATACCGCCAAAGGGTTTTGCGTGTGCCGGACGTTGAGCGTCAAGCGTCAACGGCGAACAGGCAAGAGGTGTAGAGTAAGTGGGGAGATCAAGATCTGTCAGATCTTGATCAACATCACCGGCGACTCATGCCATCGCTATCTCTAGGGTTTACAGGATTTACAATATATTTCCTAAATTGAGTAAGGTAAAGATACTTATGAAAGAGCTGTAAGAGGGAATCGAACCCCTGGCAGGTCGTAGTCTCGGTGCACAGCCTCTCATGACATCCCGTTCCGGGAACCCTGTCATAAGAGTCTGGATCAATCATCTGTCGGCTAAGGGGGGTGCGCGCTATCAAACCATCAGCTGTGATTCCCACGATATGTAGTAGTTCAGATTTGCGATCTACACAACCATTGGGCCGATTGGCTTGTTATTTTATGGGTGCCCTCTCTCTGCATACGCAAACTGATCCCGCAAAAAAATCGGAGTGATCCAGATTCCTTTACCACCTTAAATTGATAAGTTAAAGGACTTTGTTGAAGTCTAGCAGTTGGATTGTGTTTGTTCCAAGCCCACTTGTCGCATACTACAGCCAATATTTAGTGATCTGCTGTGGAGTGTGCACATGGGCATGCCACAAGGGTGATCAGTTTATTTTCAGGTAGACTCCTGTTGTTTATTGGTAACATTTAGATCTGGATTTCAGATGTTCTGACACATTGCAAGCCGATCAATTTAATGTTGGACACAATTCAACCAAATTGTCTGCATAAGGTTTCATCATAAGAAATACAAGGGATTACATGAGATTGACTGCAATACATTGAGAGAGCGCAGTAGCAAAGATTGTTGCCTCCTCATCTGCAAACTCCCATGGTGGACGCCGGAAATCCAGCCGTGGGACAATACTCCTCTGCCTCATCTCCCCAACAATAGCTGCTACCTGAGCAGTAATGTTATTGGCCTTCTCATGCAGAGGCACTTTGTTATCCTCAATGAAAGAGGCCACAGTCTGTATCCAATCTTTGACAGTGGGTGACACAAGGGTGAGGACATCAGGCTGGACTGCATGGAATACAACCATCATCACTGTGAAGAGCAAATAGTAAAGATGGAGGGAACAATCTGGGGCAAAGAGGTGGAGCATACAAACTGCAACAGCCAGGACAGAAACATCGGTGGGTTTCTGTATTCAAGCAGTCAGGACATGGGGAGCAATCAGAGGAGAGAAACAGTAAGTACTGGGGCAGGCATATGAAATAGTGAAGAAATCACAGATTCAACATGTTGCATGATTGTCTTTTGTAGGTGGATAGAGAATATGAAGAGAATGAATTGAATGTACAAAGGGCCAGACTCACAAACTACGCAGGTGCAAAGGAGGACCAGTGAGCAGAGGGAGCAGGCCAATGGCAAAGGGCAGACTCACATCCTACACAGGTGCAAAGCAGGACCAGTGAGCAGAGGGAGCAGGCCAACAGCAAAGGGGCAGACTCACATCCTACGCAGGTGCAAAGGAGGACCAGTGAGCAAAGGGAACAGGCTGATGGCAAAGGGGCAGACTCACATTCTACACAGGCACAAAAGGAGGACCAGTGAGCAGAGGGAGCAGGCCGATGACAAAGGGGCAGACTCACATCCTATGCAGGCACAAAGGAGGAGCAGTGAGCAGAGGGAGTAGGCCGACGACAAAGGGGCAGACTCACATCCTACGCAGGTGCACAGGGGGACCAGTGAGCAGAGGGAGCAGGCCAACAGCAAAGGGGCAGACTCACATACTATGCAGGTGCAAAGAAGGACCAGTGAGCAGATGGAGCAGGCCAATGGCAAAGGGGCAGACTCACATACTACAAAGGTGCAAAAGGAGGACCAGTGAGCAGAGGGAGCAGGCTGATGGCGAATGGGCAGACTCACATGCTACACAGGCACAAAGGAGGACCAGTGAGCAGAGGGAGCATGCCAACAGCAAAGGGGCAGACTCACATTCTATGCAGGTGCAAAGGAGGACCAGTGAGCAGAGGGAGCAGGCCAATGGCAAAGGAGCAGACTCACACGCTATGCAGGCGCAAAGGAAGACCAGTGAGCAGAGGGAGTGGGCTGACAGCAAAGGGGAAGACTTACACGCTACACAGGCACAAAGGAGGACCAGTGAGCAGAGGGAGCAGGCCGGCGGCAACAGGGCAGACTCACAAACTATGCAGGTGCAAAGGAGGACGAGTGAGCAGAGGGAGTAGGCTGACAGCGAAGGGGCAGACTCACATACTACAGGGGCACAAAGGAGGACCAGTGAGCAGAGGGAGCAGGCCAATGGCAAATGAGCAGACTCACATCCTACATGCAAAGGAGGACCAGTGAGCAGATGGAGCAGGCCAATGGCAAAGGAGCAGACTTACACGCTACACAGGTGTAAAGGAGGACCAGTGAGCAGAGGGAGCAGGCTGGCGGCAAAGAGGCAGACTCACACGCTACGCAGGTGCAAAGGAGGACAGTGAGCAGAGGGAGCAGGCCAACGGCAAAGGGGCAGACTCACATCCTACACAGGTGCAAAGGAGGACCAGTGAGCAGAGGGAGCAGGCTGGTGGCAAAGGGGCAGACTTACATGCTATACATGTGCAACAGGAGGACCAGTGAGCAGAGGGATCAGGCTGATGGCAAAGGAGCAGACTCACATGCTATGCAGGTGCAAAGGAGGACCAGTGAGCAGAGGGAGCAGGCTGATGGGCAGACTCACAGACTACACAGGTGCAAAAGGAGGACCCATGAGCAGAGGGAGCAGGCCAACAGCAAAGGGGCAGACTCACATCCTATGCAGGTGCAAAGGAGGACCAGTGAGCAGAGGGAGCAGGCCGACAGCAAAGGAGCAGACTCACATTCTATGTAGGTGCAAAGGAGGACCAGTGAGCAGAGGGAGCAGGCAAACAGCAAAGGGGCAGACTCACATCCTATGCCGGTGCAAAAGAGGACCAGTGAGAAAAGGGAGCAGGCCAACAGAAAAGGGGCAGACTCACATACTATGCAGGCACAGAAGGAGGACCAGTGAGCAGAGGGAGCAGGCCAGTGGCAAAGGGGCAGACTCACATCCTACACAGGTGCAAAGGAGGACCAGTGAGCAGAGGGAGCAGGCCAATGGCAAAGGGGCAGACTCACATACTACACCGGTGCAAAAGGAGGACCAGTGAGCAAAGGGAGCTGGCCAATGGCAAAGGGGCAGACTCACAAACTACGCATGTGCAAAGGAGAACCAGTGAGCAGAGGGAGCAGGCTGACAGCAATGGGGCAGACTCACACGCTATGCAGGTGCAAAGGAGAACCAGTGAGCAGAGGGAGCAGGTCAATGGCAAAGGGGCAGACTCACACGCTATGCAGGCACAAAGGAGGGCCAGTGAACAGAGAGAGCAGGCCAACGGCAAAAGGGCAGACTCACAAACTACACACGTGGGAAGGAAGATGAGTCAGTCTGGCCAGTTGGTGAGAACTGTGCTATCTTACCGACTACCATAGTGTTCAGGAAGTTCAGCAGTCCATGTGTGTTCTCCTTGTTGGTCATGTTACTCACCATGTTACTGCAAATATGTTGTATCAAGTTCCACATGCTTGGCACTCCTGAGCCTAGTTTTACACCTCCTGAAAATAGGGAAAATGCATCAATGGAACGAATTTCAATATGTGCCCAATGATACCATTTGAAGTATTGTATCTCAAGACCCTTCTATCAAAAATCAATCATCAGTGCCCTGTTAGCAAAGCAACTACTCACCAATACAAACACCAGAATCCACGCTTCAACATATTGCGGCCCCACACCACCGATAGTAATGTCTTGATTGTTGGCCCAGTCAAACACTCCTCAGTCAAGTCAATCAGTTGTTGACATGATTTTCCTGCATCAACTGTAGGCAACTCCATCCCTGAAGAAGGTCAGCTCACAGTGAACGGCATCAAGGGTAATGAGCATGCCACTAGTCGTCAGAAATGCTGTGGTGCTGTCAGCAAGGCCCACGCCCCTCAACTCTCCCTCAAGTTTCTTCACGCGGTTAATGACCTCAAGTTCTGCCTTCCTGCGCACTTCCTTCTTAACAGACCGGTTGCGAGTGTTTTCTGGGAAGTCCATGAGCAACTGGGATGTTTCCTTGGAGACAGCCCCATCCTGCTTCGTAAATATCACAAACACTGGAGCTACACCTTGTCAATCAAAGCCTCAGTTGCCGCTTCTTATTTGCCACTCACCCGTTCCCTTCAACAGCCGGAAAATATCCCTTTCATTTTCAAACAGCTCCCGACAGTCATCAAGAGGAAGGCACATCCTGAAAATGTGTCAGAAAATCCATGTTGCATGTCCGAAACTACAACATGGATACCATTATGGCATGTAGCTGATCTCGAAGATCTGTCGTTGCCAATGACCGCTCGTGCACGAACCGTTGGACAGTGGAGAGTTCTGTGGCTGAGCCCGCTTCGACACCACGTGAGTCGTGAAAGACAAATCCCGGCCTGGAGCGAAAGCGGATCTCATCATCGATGTTGTGCAAACCGCGCTTTGGGCCTTCAGAGAACAAATAAAACAACAGATTAAGAACATACATCTCTCTGGCCTTCCACTGTCTGGATCGACTCGATCAGATGATAATTGAAATCCTTCAACAGTCGACGAACCTGGCCAGACAATAACTTCCCACCCCGCCAGATCCCCGCCTCGCCCATGGTGGCTCCCGTTAGTCTCTCAAGTATTGTCGTTTTGCCGGCATTTGCACGGCCAAGGATAAGCACACGGAATTTCAAATGTCGGTCGTTCCAGAACGATAAGTCATTCTCAGAGTGGGTTTCGGCGTCGGAATTCATCGAGGGCAAAAGTGGGAGCCGAAGAGAGATCACCTACGTAGATATATGCCAGAAGATCCGATACTAAAGGCACTTCACACGCAATCATCGCATTGAGGCTGGAGCATCAGTGAGCTCTTCCGCCGTGTGTTCTCTTGTTCCACATTTGGCAATGAAACTTCACAGCTTGCTGAGATCACCTACGTAGATATATATGCCACAAGATCCGACTCTCAAGGCACTTCACACGCAATCACCGCATTGAAGACTGGAGCATCAGTGAGTTCTCCCTGTAATCGGTTGTATTTGATAAAGGCAGCGCCCCCCGTTGACAGATGAAACCCCACTCACTTGGAACTCAAAGATCCGTCGCACTTAGCAGCACCAAGATCGCGAAATTGGATCGAAGAAATACAAAATTAATGGCACAAGGCAGATATGTAGTCCTCAGTCTACGGCAATGAGTTTGACAGCTTGCTATCGTATTTCACAGAAGTACGGCGGCCCGGTTGACTGATGAAGCTGTGCCTCAATGGAACTCAAAGATCCGTCACACTTAGCACCAAGATCGTGAAATTGGATGGAAGAAATACAAAATAAATGGCATAAAGGCAGATATGTAGTTCTCAGTCTAGGGCTCCCGAAGCGCCTCTATCGGCATCCAAGACTCGTCGAATCTCTCCTCCGTCATTGCCCACTGTTCAGGTTTCATACTGTTATCCATTATAATGTCTGTGATCGTCTTGATGACAACGTCTGCGTCCAAGTGGCCAAATGTTCCCCCTCCGTCCACCCATGCTTGATGCTGACATGCACGGGGCCCGTGCGACTTTTGTACATCCAGAGTGCGCTATTGACGAGTGCGATTTTGATCAGTGTCTGACCTCGGGAAAGCGCAAGATAGAACAGGGTGTCCATAGTGAGCGTCAGGTCGATGATGAATGCTACTAGACATCGGACGGAGCTTTTCCTGGGATCTTATCGTCAGAGGGGTGCATATGACGAGGTGCTCAAAGTCACGTACGTCTTCTTGAACGTCCCTCGTACCCATTCCGCGAACAGAACAACCACCGCTGTGGGACCAGCAATGACGATGTCGGCCGAGTTTTCAATGATTGCTTGTACGGCCTTGTCGGTCAAAGGATAATTGTTTCTGCAAGTACATTAATATTTTCACAATTAATCATAGGCATTGAAGTAAACGCATACGTAGCCTTGTCGGATAGATCTTCCACCAGAGCTGATAATAAGGCCAAGAACTCTGGTTTTTGCAAATGCTGGACGTTGGCGAGAATAAGGGAGGAGCTTCTCCTGCGATCGAACGCCACCCACCTTCTCAGGATCGTGCATGTTCCATGCATTGACGATATCTTTCTACAACACCTCCAGCACACTTCTCATCTTGAAGCCGAGAAAGATGTCGGAGATAAGGCCACGCCAATATCCTGTTCAATTCGTCAAACCATGATTCAATTTGATCCGCTTCGAACTTTTCCGTCCAACGCTGGCGGGAAATTGAATCAGGACTTCGGATTCACTTTGAGAGTCAAGAGTATTACCGAATCGATGCGTCAATACTTGCTTGAGGACTGGGCCGTTGAGCTATAGCCATTTCAATCCAGACATTGTCTATTTTTGTGAGTTCAAGGGCGAGGGTTGACCAAATCTGCTATCGTCGTCTTGTAACGTGGGTCGGTTGCTGCTGACGATTGAAAAATCAATGGAGTTATCTACGACAGGAAAAGACACGCGCTTGATGTTGCAACCCTTCTGGGGGGTTCCGAGAGCGTCAGGGCACATAACGGCTTGAAACAAAGGTCCTGTACTGTCGAGGCCACGATGGTATCGAGCTCTGCTTCAAACTGCTCGTCATCTATCTCCTGGCCTCGCTGTTCTAGCGTTTCTCTAGTTTGTTCCCCTGATCCTCGCGAAGGACATCAAGCTTCGTGAAAACGACAATAATCGGCACTGAGAGGTCGAAATGAGGAGGGAAACTATGATATTTTGAAGACGCACAGTTCCCTCGATATTCCAGCAAAATTCTTTCTACACCTTTCTCGAAGAGTCGATCGCCTGCGCGAAGGGCTTATTGATATTGTGCACTCCGGGAGTCACACAGGGCTCATCTGAGTCGCACATCGTCGCATGAGTTCCATACCCGAGTCCTGCATCAGAAGCGATTGAAGTCGCGAATGATTCTGCGGCGGTATTTTTGCGCATTTCCCGGGATAAGTATAGCCAACCTACCTACAAAACATGTTTGCGCGCCGTCGGGGTCGGTCACGATGGACAATTCGAAGCCCGCAAGGCGACGTGTGCGGTCCGAGGTCTGTGGAATCGAGCCTCGCCCATAAGCTTGGGTGCAAGAGTCACCATCGGAGATTAAAGCGTAAGAGTTAGAACCGCGTCTTCCAGATTACTCCGGCAACAGCTTCGATGCCGCGCCTCGAGCTGCCAGGGATGGTGAGGCTCGTGGGTGGATGGGTTCCGAGGGCCTTTGCTGATAGAACCCCGTAAAAAAGCGACAAATGGAAAGAAGTAACGGGTACGCTGGGCGCGCGGGCAGAGAGCGAGATCGTGATTGTAAGTAGTCGGCATGGCACCAGTTCGCCGCGCCGTAATTGAATACGATGAAGCTTCTGGCGCCCGTGTTGAGATCAGGGCCGTACGGCTGCTATAGATATGTAGCACGTGATTGGAGAAGGGATGCGAAGAAACGGCGGAAAACGGAAGAAGGGAGTGCGCCAAGCCCTCACCAAAGGTCGCCAGTACCAGGAAGTCGGGGCGAGACAAGATCGTCTGCAAGTCATGAAATTGTGATCGCAGAGCCTTCGAGCCTTTTGAGCGCTAGAACTGTCGGGACCTATCTCAAACCCTATATAATTTCCGCCGAAAACCGTGCTGTGTATGTAGTCTCGCCGGACGGAGAACCAGAACGAGTGGACGGATGCCGCTCAGAAAGGAATGCGAAGAAATAGTGGGAATTCGGACGAACATGTCGTCCAATGGAAACACACAGACTTGGAATAGCAACGGCTTCCTGCAATGGCGGAATCAGCTTCGCGCGTCACGTCCGGGGTTCCTCTCAAGCGTCGACGAGATATAACGCATTTAAAGATGTTGCCCGAGCCTTCCCGATATTCCGCGACGACAAGAATACGCGCCGTGACCGTCGAACACAGCGAGTTGGGAGTACACCGCGAGCCAGTTTCAGAACCAAGCGCATAGCAAAACCAAAGAAACAGCCTGAGACATGGCGGGTTCGAAAGTAAGAAGATCGCCGATCAACCAAATATCATCGGCACCACCCGCCTTATGATGTAACTAGGTATACGAGGTGACAAGTCGAATAATCCAGAGAAATACGGTGGATACTGGGCAGAAACAAGGCAGGTGCGAGTAGATATCGTCAATAGTGCTGGGAGATAAACCAACAAATCAATCCCATGATTCTAGTGGACTGTAGACGCCAATTTATCACTATACGTACGTGCCTCTTGCGGCATATGTGCCCCCGCCGCGGGTGCCCCACCGTCATGCTCGTGCCCTCCCGCCCGCTCTCCCCTTCTCTCCCTCTCCTCCCGCCACTCCTCGACCCCGACCGCACCCGCGCCGCGCCCGCAGCCGTTGCCGTCACCCACTCGCGCTCCCATCCTCTCGTACGCCAATGCGCCGCACCTCCGCCATACGAGTCTATCCCTTCGTCCCACCCTCACCACCTCCCTTCTGTTTGCATGGGACGGTATTCACCTTCAGTGTGCCGACGCTCGAGGAGCGCGCTCTATTCACTCTCGACCCGCGCGGGTTCGTCTGTCGCTCGTCGACGGCAGCCGGCCATCGGCGCAGGGAAGAGGAAGGGAGGGTGTGGGATCCGCTCTCATCATCGCTTAGCACATCATCCCTAGCGTTCCCGGATAGGAGATGGCAAGGAATGGGGAGGGGAGGATGGAGGGAGCACGTGGGTGGCTACGGACCGTACGCGACGACGAGCACCGGCCAGCGGGGTGGTGTACGAGGTCGATGTCAAGGCAGAAGCTGCCAGTAGAGGAGTTGGGGCGTGCAAGGCCGATGTACGTCGAGGCGCGTCGCGGGAAGCGGGGATGCATAGATCTGCTGCCTGAGCCTGCCTCGCCTTGTCGGAGTCGGAGTGCGGTACGTGGTGCGCTGCCGGTATACGAGCTACGGTGGACTCGATGTACGATGATGATGAGCGCACCAGGACACGAGCGCAGGTGCTCGGCCCAAAGAAGGGAACGCAAACAGCGGCGCGTGCGTGGACGGGTGGTGATGCACATGCCCGCGGTGTCGAGTGCGACGGATCTGCTACCTCGATGGTCGAGGTGGGCGAGGCGAGCCAGCTGCGGTAGACTCGCTGCGAACAGGTCGCGGCGGAGGTCGGCGCGTGCGGAATGACGACGAGGCGGACCCAGACGCACAGATGCGCGCGGAGCGGGGGCGATACCCATGCCCAATGATCATGCGCGCGCGGCGCGGTGTCGAGCGCAACGGGTCTGTAGTCTCCCGAGTCCGAGTCCAGGTCCTGCTTCGGCTGGGGACGAAAATCGGTCTGTCGGTGGCGATGTCGGTGCTGGCTGGCGGGGAAAGTGAGGGTTCCACTCCCGCCGCGGCTGACGGGCGCGGGCACGGGCGCGGGCGGGGCAAGGGCACGCGCACTGGTACGGGGATACGTGCGAAGAGCACGGCAGCGCGCGCGAGACAAGGTCGTCGGGAGGGGCGCGATGCCCATGCGCGGCGTACGCGGGGAAGACTGGTGCGAAAGCACGACTCGGATGCTAACGCGGCCCGTCCCCTCTCGCACGTCCTGCACGCCCGTACTCTCTCCTCCCTCCCTGCTCGTGCCCGTGCTTGTGGCTGGACAATTCATCGTAATTGCACTCGTGCTTGAGCCTGTGAAGAGACCATGACGAGGTAAGTGGATAATCTACGGAGAATATTCGTGTGCGCAGAAAAGCGCACCGAAAGAATTCCAAAGTAAAAGACCGGGAATGAGGGAAACGCACCATCGCGATCTTGCCGCAAGAGCACCCACACAGACGTGACGCAATTGTAGTCACCGCATCGTCGGCTGCCCTGCCAACTCATGTATCAGCCCACACGCCAGCGCGGCTCGAGAGGGGGGATTCGTACCCAACGACGACAAAACCATCCACGGGGAGGCGGTGGGGCGCTTCCGTTTTCGCACTTTGTGATGGAGCACACGCTAGCTCCCTCTCCACCTGCCGCTTCACGGGCTGACTGCGCCCATCTCGACGGCTCAAAGCTGGCTGCGCCTCGCCCACCTACGGCAGAATGTCAGTCGCGCAGCTTCTCTAGACCATGCGCCGGTGCGTGTAATGGCGCGCGAGATAAGACGAGGAGGTGCAGAGGAGAAGGTGCTACACTTCTTGGCTTCGAGTTTTGATTTCGGTTCGCATTAAGTATCCGTTTCTGCGTCGAGGGCTGCGAGAAGGAATGAAGTGCCAATTACAGGGTTATGACATAGAAGAGACGCGCAGCAGAAGAAGATAGCCAAGTTGGACGGGGACTGGATGAGCTGGGATGGCGGGTGGCGAAAAGGAACGGCAATGGCATCGGGGAATTGCCTGAATCGGGTTGTGATCCGGCGAGATGCAATCGGCAATCGGACGCAACACCTATAAAATACTACTTAGTCTCTTGCACTGACTTCCCACTCGCAACCTCATTCTGAAGTAATATACGCCGCCAAAAATTCTCCGAGCCTCAAATTATCAATCCAGCGGCTGCTCTTTCTTCATCAAGGCTTCAAGCTTCAAGTCTCATCCCTTTCCAGTGTCCACCCATCGTCAAACCTCGAAGCCCTCGTTCAAAGCTGCTCGCACCTTCATCGTCAAAAACCCACAAGGCATTCGTTATACTTAAGCCCCGCTGCCTGCAAGATTCCCCAAACGGCCGTCGCATACGACCAGCAACTACCTCTCTGACCCATCGAAGTAGACTCTGAGAGCTGAATCTTCTGGGGTGTAGGCCTATAGGTGCGTCGAGCTTGCTAGCCCCTTGACTTCTAATCTCGACCCGAGATCAAGACAACATGAGCCGAGAAAGTACATTCCCTACAGACACACTAGAGGGCTCGCATAATTATATACATTCCGGAATGCAATCCGGTTTTCAAATTCCACTGGTGATCTGATTGCATATGCGAAAGCCAGAAGTACTCGACGTGTAGCCGAAGGTGTAAGCCATCCCGCGCCGCCAGCTGGAGCTAGCCTCACGGTGAGGCCATTCATTTTGGAATCTAGCAGCAACCGCTGAATGCATCTGGCTGCCACTTTCCGGCATCTAACACACATGTCGCAGAAATCTGGCGGCTAGCCAATTTCCCAGCACCTGTGTAGTCATCCTGTAGTATATTCCGCACACCAAAATTCTCGTCGCAATTCGTCAGGTGCCGCGGGATGAACAGAATGTGCGGTACTTGCGGAAAGTATCCACTTTTTTCAACTTGTTCTTGCCATGCTCATTAGAAAGCGTAACCGACCAGCAAGGCCGCGGAAGCACTTGATGCACATGATTATTTAGAAATCCAAGACGTAGTGCGGTTGGTGGAATCATGCGGCATAAACACTTGAAACAGAGCAAAAAATATTTATTGGAATACTCTAGAATGGCATATCATCTAAGGAAGGAATAAAATAATTAAGTAAGTGAAAGGGTGAGCGCGCGGCGCGAATGGTAACAGTGATTACAAGTCAACGATGTGGAGATTGCGTGGAGAACGTAGGGGGGCAGTTGGGGGTTCAAGGGATGACACAAAATGGAATAAAGTAGGCAAGGGCCGGGGAATCTGTTAGGGAGGGGGATGAGACGGGTGGCAATGAGGGATCAAGTGGCAATGATAGCATCCGAGATGTACAAACGCGCGCGCGGGTCTTTTCTGCGAGCACGATGATGTGGGGGAGGTATGTGAGCACGTTTGTATAAGGAGAGTTCGATGGTGAGTTAGTGGTCGTGGTAGAGGTGAAAGTAGTCTTGTGTTACCACGGGGTTGGATTGGAGTGCGTCGATTATGTAATCTTATGTCAGCATTCTCCGATTCCCTTCCCTTAGCACAACACCATTCAAATTCGATGAATTTTGGTGGCAGACAACATTTAATACCCCCTATCTAACCTTCTGTCTATTCAGAATATAATAAAGTGCGTAGAACTTGTTGCCTCGAATATCCGGTTTGATTTGGGTTGATCAAGCCGAAATTTTGGCTGAAGCATAAAATCAATGAAAACTTAAAAGATTCCTTAAGGAAAAATTGAGGCAGGTAAGAGGAGTATCAAAATGAGTATCCGGTGGTTCCTGCCGCAACAGACGTGTTATTAACACGAAACAAAAGGTTGTAGACGCCAGGATTCGAACACACGCGGGGATGAATAATACATAAGAAAGCACTGCGATCGGACCCCGCGGTAACCAACAGACTCTATACAGCGAGGTACGAGCTTGGTTAGTATAGAGCGTCTGTCTATGAGAGACTAAGGTGAAAGAGCGTTTGATGCTTTCAGACACCTTGACATTCACGTGTGCCCGTTTGCACGTGCATCCGCGGCCTTGCTGGTCGTAAAGCGCTTCCTATGCTCATTGCGCACAAGTTGGTGCGGCACAACGAACCAACTTACAGAACTAAATTCATACCTCTTCAAATTCATAGTTCCACATTTCCAAACTAGGTGTCCATAATACGATATGAATATGATTTTGGCATATCATATTATAGAGATATCATATCACACATCAGGCTCATGTGCCAACCCAGGAGGCGGCGTTGCCCAATCGGGCAACGCCTTTTTCCCATGCCATTACAGCACTGACAGCGGTTACAGTGTAGTCATCTTTTTTTCCCATGGTATTACAGCGCTGACAGGGGCCGGGCGTATCACATACAAAGAGTAGGGATAGGTTTTACTGTTTGAAAGTGAATCTCCTTCACTATTTGCAGCTGTGGAAGGTGCGTGGCCTTCAGAGGAATGAATTTTTTATTCACTATCATGGAATATCACCTACACACAGGTTCAGTAGTGCTATCACCGGCATCTGACATTGCACAGTGTCCTCCGCATGCTCAGCCGTCTGTCGAGAATGCACAGACTCCTTCTCATTCCCAACCTAATCACTACTCAATTGTATTCTTACATTCTTCTCTCTCAAATATCAGTTTCTTGTAAATATTGTACATGGTATACATTGTATGTGAATTTAATTGATTTCTTTGTCCCTGTGCTTCGGCCCGCCGGTAAATTCTGTGTGGGGGAGCGGGAACCTCGCTCTGGTCATGTCCACAGCCACACCTCTTCCGCCCACCAGAACCAGAGCACTGGTTTTTCTGCCGGCAGTTAAACCAGAGGCAAACAACACATTGCTTCCTGGGCTTCTGCGGAGGGACCGGCCGTGAAGACTGGTGGATGCCGATTGCATGGTGCATTGTGGTATTCACATTGGAGGTTCCTATACTGGAGACCACAAGAACACTCTGCATCATTGCAGAAGATGCTTGTGAGTTCTGGTGCAAAGGTTGGGGTGCAGGGGAATTGTCTACGACAATCATATCACCCTCGTTCCCTCTTTCTGGAGCCAAATCAAAGGAAGGGAGGTATACTGCATCTGACTGGGACTGGCCTGGCTTGTCCTTGAGCGCCATTGAATTGAAAGATGTGGTGTCCATTCCGATGCCTGGAACATCTGGGAGAGTAATTAATGACTGATATCATACAGAATCAAATTTGACCATACTTTTGAAATAAACGGATGTGTCAATCTCGACAGCTGGGAGGACAGATGCCCGAGCACGAGTGGGACCAGAGGCCATATCCATCCAAGGCTTCAAAGCCTCGGCATTGGCACCGTCCATGAGCGCTGCTTGTGTGGTAGTCCATTGCAGTGCTTTCTTGTGATGTCGCTCGAGTTGTTGTGGAATCTTGTAATAAATGTGTCTGTCGAAATGGGTGATGGGCTCTGCTTGCCCAATGTCTTGATTGTTGACATCTTCGTTCCAATCCTTGGTAAATATGTCCCAGTCAATATCCTTGTACGCCTCATGAGAAGCAGAAGGCTTTTCCACTGCACTTCGCAGCCTGTATATCATCTTGTTGATCATGGCCTTGAACTTCACGCACTCAGCCTTTGTGCAGACCGGAAGAACTGGATGTAGTGTGCGCTGATGTATCTGGTAGAATCGGAATTGATTGGTTGGCCGAGTTGAAAGACGAATAAGGATGTTAAGAGGTGTATCACGATGGTGTGGGAGCGAAATAATGTTTGCAGCAGGCAGTGTTGTGATCTGATACTTTGCAGCAAGTGAAGAAGCAATTGGAGTAATCCCAAAACTTTCCGATGTAGCAATTCGAGTCGAGAGTAGGTGGGGAGTGGGGAATGATGTGGAACAGTTTGTTGCAGCTGCTAGTTCCGCAATTTCGTCTCGAAGCCAGAGGTCTGAGTGACCTTTGTAGGTCTTTCCTGTGCGGTTCTTGTGACCGACCTAAACCTATCAAGGCATGGACTAGGGAAAGAAACACTGCACTCACTGTAATGTTCCGACGATATGCAATGTTATAATCAATGCCTCGCCGAAAACTCACCTTGTGGCTGATCACAGTATATTACTTGTGTCGCTTTGTGTCCATGTTCCTTTAGACCCTTTTCGATCCCCTGATAAAGCCCTTCCAGAAAGAACATTGACTTTGTCAAGCACAAAGTTGTGGCTCGAACTTCTTCAAACTCGTTTATAACACTGTATAATGCAGTGTGAACTGGTTCGCCTTTCAGCTTCCCTGTATGGTTGACAATCTGGATAGATATATGAAAATCGATGCGAAATAATATTGATAGGAGGTCTTACCCAGAATGTATGATCTCCAGAAAGCTTCTCGCCAGGTAGAGCTGCCATAGCACGGTCCATAAAGATTCGGTGCGCAGCAAACCAGTCAACAAACATTGAGCGAATGTATTTGACAGATAGACTGAAGCCGCCATATGCCAAGGGATCATCAAAAGAAGAGAATGTCTTCTTAGGACGAATGCCATATTGGTCAACAGCAGCAAGCCACATGAGTTCACGCCCAGCATGAACTCGGTACTGTGTCTCAGAGAAAAGCTCAGAATAAGGGCCTGGCCCAAAACGCGATGTGAACAAGCTAACTGCCTCAGCCATTACTTCTTTGTCAATTGCACTTCGTGTTGAGAGGTAAGCTGGAGATGAATTAAGGAATGGCATGTAAAATTCAAAGTATAAAACTAACCCGGGAAAGCAAGTTGCACCAGTCGAGGTAGTTGGCTCAAAATTTGAACATCAGAGCCTTTATAGTGCCTTCCACATCCTGGGTCATTTATTCGGTCATTGTTGCAATGAAATCGGTTTGTGAATAAGAAATAATCTGTTGGACGTCGACGAACACGACGAGCAATAGGATTATCATTCAACCCTACAAGTGTGTCAAAGAAGCGATTTATTGGTCATAGAATTCATACCATTGAGCCCCAGACGATAACCACATTCACATTTGAATATTATGTCTGGGCAAAGCAGATGCGGCAGCCAGATAAAAACGTCGAGATAGTAGAGTGCATCGGGTTTGAAACCTTCAGGATCGACAAGAGCATCTCTCAATGCAAACAAAGCATGCTTCGGAAAATCCCAGAGCTGTCCATTTTATAGCAGAGTGGTTGACCATAGGTACGGATCTCATCTGAAATCCTGCTCTTGACATTCTGAAGGTAAGTGCGAAGAACTGAAGTCGGACCAGGCTCCGCATTTCCAGTTTCTTCAGCAGCAGTGGCAGCATCAGCTTCACCATTTGGCTGCTCCTCCGCGGCACTTAGGCCTGGGAGCTCATCTTCAATGAGATCTTCTCCTGATGCAACACCGGCATTCGGACCATTGATGTCCAGGAAGTGAAGTTGATCTATTAAATTCCTCAAGGCTGTCTCACTGAGATGGTCTGGCAAAGAGTCTTAGTAGTGGGAAATTTCAAATATGTAATTTACATACCAGACCCATGAGGTGCAAAAGCTTGATGAACAGGTATATTGTTGCCTGAGCTTGTGTTTGGTTGATCAGATGGAACCTGTAGACCATGATTTGGATGTGACGACTGGCGGGAAGGGTCTTGCAGAGGGATTCCCCGTGTGTTTTGACGTGGTTGGAGGAAAGGAGCAATGCGCGCCGGGGGCTGAGGTGGCTGTGGCTGTGATGTAGTTGGAACTGGTTGGACCGGTTGAGAAACTGCTGCTTGAACTTGGGCTTGTGATGAGCGAGCCTCTTGGGCTTTCAGTGCAGCTTGCTCTGCATGCCACTCTTTGGTTTTGCGACCTGATCCGTTTCGACGCCCACCATGTTTATTTGGTAGGTCCTCATCCATAGTGCTCCAGTAAAGTGCTAAGCAGTGCCCAGTGGCCTTGGAGAACAGCTAGTCCAAGAGGTACGATGTGCAAGATGACGGAG